>KQ479114.1:41947-77303 GCA_000331835.2 Trichoderma hamatum GD12
GGAAAATTTCCACAAAAAAAAAAAAAAAAAAGAAATGACTATCCCAAGCCAACCGCCCAGGCCGCGTTTCCGAGCTGTTTAATCAGCTGGCAGAGGTTCTCCACGAGAGGTGGCAAGGCGTCTTGGGGCCTTCTAAAATTCGTCTGCAAAATCTCCTGCGCAATATCCATGCATGCACGAGGGTCGTAAACAGACGCATCACCAGGCGCCGCTCCTGAGCTTGGCCCCGTGGGGCCTTGGATAAGGGGCCTTCCTTGCCCAAAGCTCAAGAACTGCTGAATCGATGTGGCATTATTGCCTTCATCCAGGTACATGGGCTCATATCCATACTGCGATGTCATATCCTGCTGTTGGCTGGCTCGGGCCACAACGCCATAGGTCCACAGAGCAAGTGAGGCATGGTGGACTGCGATAGCGTAGAAATCCTTCAGTTGGCCGAGAGGAAACAGCTTGGCATACCGTAGAATCTGTCCCGCGCACCAGATTGCGCACCAAGCCTCAGGGCTAGCTGTCCACTGTTGCAAAATGGGGTACATCCGGCGGGCTTCTTCTTCTCCTTGTTTGCCCGAGAAGATCTGTAGGTCATCCAGAGACACGTGAAGGTGCATCATGAGAAGATTGAGAACGACGTGCTCTTGAGGGGTGATGTCCTGTAAATCTGAAGAGTCAAACTGAAATGACTGCAGTTCTCTTATGAGCTCCTGGCGCCTGGAACTAAGCAAGGGGTTGGGCTTTTCCTTGGTGTAGCTGCGGAACTGGTGCACCACACTTAGCTGAGAGTATTCCAAAATCATTGACCAAAAGCCATGAAGAAGGATTGACACAGATAGCTGCATGTCAATTCGTGCAGAGTTTTCAGCAAGTTGGCGTACGTTTCTGTACGCATCGGCGATTGACGGCAACTTTGAATTCTGGTGTCTGACCGTTCCCGATAGGTAAAGTGTCTTCCACTCAGATGCCGACTTTGCAAACCACAACTCCTTCCGTTCTGGCAGCGGCAGCGTCAATTCAGAATACGACATGCAGGGGTTTGTCAATGCTGTCATGGATAACTGGGCTTCTCGGATGTAGCAGTGGAATGCGAGTCTTTTCTCCCTTTAACGTTAGTGACAGGCTGACGGAGAACAGAAACTACCTCTACCGCAGACTGACCTCTTCCATTGCTCCGCAGTTGCCCACTTCATCCACTTGTGTTCTAATATTTCACCCTCGTCCGAGGCATCGACTGTAATAGTAGGATACATGTGCCGCTGGAACAGTCGTCGATATCTCATCATCTAAAATCAGTTAATAATGATGCATCGTGTGTAATTTGGAGTTGATATTTTTCCCCCTACCGTCACAGGAATCACTAAATGGCACTCGGCGATTTCCATCTTTCTGCGGTTACCGCTCCATAGACCCACGTCTTGGCCCAAGATGAGCGATTGGACCAGACTAAGATTTTGGATAGCGGTATTGTTATCTTCAAACTGCAACGTGAGTTAGATGCAAACTCATTATTCTATGGCGGGTATACGTGTGCTTGTCAGCTCTTTGAATCTTACTCTTGCAGGTATGGTAATGCCTAGCGGATTTTGATGTAAGCACACTATCTTTCCAACAATCTATTGTTTTCTCGTATGGAAATCACTTACGAACTGCCTCTTGGATGGCAAATCCAAATTTGCGTAACGTCGGGGCCGGCATCAGCACAGCACCAGCAGCCACAGCGTTCCCAACCCATTCAGGCCATAGTGAATTTAGCTTGAGGGTAGGAAAGTGTATCCATGTCGATACTTGTCGGATGTGGGCGGCTAGGAAAACTTGCATCATCGTGTCCATTACATCCACTGTTGGAAAAGAGGCGGCCACCCGGCCGGCTATCGAAGCATCGCGACAAGTCTTTAGTATAATGGCCAGAATCTGGTCGCGGCTGGAAAGATTCAGCTTTTGATCAACGACTCGCTCAAGATTCTTCTTGGTTTCTTGAAACTGCGCATTAGAAAGATCCTTGGCGGATATGGGCAAGTTGCCCTGCTCCGTATAGCCACTATCCTTAGCAGTCGGCTCCCATTTCCAGGGCAATTCTCCCCAGACGTTGGCAAGATTCTGTCGCATCTGGGACATTTCAGCCGAGTTTTGAGGGTTTTGACCGGCCAAAGCAGGTGCTATCAGAGCCCCGCCGTCCTCTAGATCCAGATTCCAGTGGTCCAGGAGGCCAAAGTCCATGTCGGTAAGATCCATGTCCATATTGTCGCAGAAATCCAACACGGCTGGACCTTGAGCTTCGGTTGGCCGAGGCAGATCCAAAGGCTGCTGGTAGAGGACATCGCGCAGGAAATCGAAGAAGGGGATATTACTAAAGTCCATAGGGCCTGCTTTCGCTGGGTTCTGGGGGTGTGCTAGGCTAAGAGGATGGCCTACATAACGAGGACGCCGTCAGTCTTCGCCCCCTACTGTGATGAATAATTCAAAGCTTGCCCCCAAGAGCCAATTGCAAGACTTACCTGGCTCCGCCCCAGTATCCGGAGTTGTCAACTGGCTGTCGTCCTGCCTTGATGAGTTGGTCTGCGACAGAGGGCTGCTCTTGCTGGTTATGTTATCGCGGATGAAGTTCGTAGGAGTATTGTGAAGCGCAGAATTCGAATCTGTGGATCCTATATAAAAGCTGCTACTCGGCTGGTTTTGTGCAGTGGCATCCTGCCCGCTCGCTGGAAGGTGAACAAGGTGCGTAGAAGAGCCTGGGCTGGTCTCGAAGGAAGAACAAGCCAAGTTACGGCTGACGCAGCGTCTGCATGGCTTCGTTTCGTCGCATTTGACCCGCGCAGTGGCGCAAGGGCGGCAGGCCTGGGTGACGCGGCTCGAGTTGGGAGTCGAAACCAGTCGTTGACGCTTCTTGGGCGAGTCGTTCTCATGATTGCTAACGTGCCTCCTTAAAAGATCCTTCCGTGCAAACGACTTTTTACAGATGTCGCAAGCAAAGCGCCGGCCCAAGGTGTGTGTCTGGACATGTCTAACAAGGTGCTCTGGCCGTGAGTATGAGCGCCCGCAGTCACGGCAAGCATAAGGATTGCTGTTCTGGTGGTTCTGGTGGAGTGCTGGTACTGGAGTTTCGCCGGTGGCACTGCTGGCGAATGCGTCGGTAGCCGTATCTGAAGCAGAGACAGCAGTGCCGGCAGTAGTATTCGTCCCAGGAGAAGTTGATGGAGGACCAGGCGTGGTTGACGACGGTACAGCCTGCATAGTGATGCGACTTTGGACCGTCGGATTCGACGGCGTAGGGCCTGCTATACTTGTAGCGATAACATCAGAACTCACGGCCTGCGGCTTTGCCACCGGAAAAGGCTCGGGATCAGGTACAGGCACAGGTAGAGATGGAGGTAGAGACCCAGATGGAGGCAGAGATTCAGGCGCGGACGGCGGCCGAGGATCGCTGCCCGGGCCCATATCAAGAATATGTGATAGACCAGCCATTCTGTGTGGCCAAGCTACGGAGCTGGCGGAGGCCCCGAATCCACCTGGTTCTCTGGCTTGGCAGGGTTTAACAACACATCAAGGCCTCTGGAGGACAGCCTCGCGAAGCAGATTAGGAGAAGGCGCCTCCTTGAGCTGAGGTTACGACAGCTAGACTAAAGGACCCGGATGAGAGGGGCCGGGGCAATGGCAACGCCGTTACTGGTAAGGCTGAGGACCTGCAGCGGTAGTTGTAGTTGATGCTAGTGATCTCGAACGGCAGTGGTACTGTGCGTATGCAGTGTACATGTATGGAGTTGTAGCAGTGGCAGCAGCGTCCAATGTGCTCAATCTGAACACATGAGCCGATCCCAGCTACCGAGCCGCGATGGCGCTTACACGTAGTCTTGGACACCTTGACGCCCGAGCCGTCGTGAGTAGATTCGGCGCGCGCAGCTGCGCACGAGCGAGCTTGGCATGCTAGGAGGATCTGGCTTGGCGAATCGCAGCAGCGTGGCTTGCGTGTTCAATGTCAATGATTCGGCTGCCGTAAGGGAGTCAGTATGAGGCGATGGCGAAACACAGCGAGCAGCGAGTACGCGTACTCTAGTTAATGGTGTGCTAGGGTACTACCACTACTAGCGGCAGTCCACGAGGTAGCAGGTTCCAACGCCTCCAGCACCCTCCCGTACCGGCAGCCAATGGCGAAGCCCAGAGCAAACGAGCGGCTCGGGCCCTCCGGTGGGTTATCGGGATTTTCTTTTTTGGCCGGGCTCTAGCAGCTCTGAAGACGCGTGCCACGAGCTTTGGGGCCAGGGCTGAAGACACAGCTGAGGTCCTCGGTGTAGAGGTCGGGCAGACAGCGGCTCTGGAGACGAACGAGTTGCAGGGCGGCGATCTGGGGTGCTGCCAGCCCTGCGACCT
The DNA here is from genome assembly GCA_000331835.2 of Trichoderma hamatum GD12. Taxonomy (NCBI): domain Eukaryota; kingdom Fungi; phylum Ascomycota; class Sordariomycetes; order Hypocreales; family Hypocreaceae; genus Trichoderma; species Trichoderma hamatum. Next base: position 46,307 of record KQ479114.1, read on the forward strand.
AGCAAAGACATTAGCCAACGAAAATCCTTTCTTCCACTGACTCTTCCTCTAATTAGTAGCTCCTCCGTGGCGGCCGGCAAGCACTCCTGCTCGTGGGAGGCGCTTTATTGGCGCTTTTTAGCATGGAGCCGGTCCTCAGCTGGAGCTGTTTAGGCACAGAGTTTATTGCTGCTGCCAAACTTTGTCGGTGTAGGGTTAAAGCTTATCCGGAGTGTTGCGATGCGACGCAGATGTAGCTTTTTTATCCAAAGAGAATGTTAGTCTGCATGCATATGGTGCATGGCGGGTTCTTGAAATTGCCACTCACGGGCAGGTCAGGATGCGGCTAAACTACATGTAAAGAAGAAAAGGAAAGAAAATCTTGCCTTCTGCGGTACTTCTAGTGCCATTGCTGCTCCAGGTGCTATTCACTACACAGTACCTATAGCAGAGGCAGAAACATATAAAATCTCGGGCCAGATGGAGATATCCGATAATATGGTTATATTAGCGTTGGCGTCGTCCCGAACTGAGTTGACGCTGCCCGCGCTAATTGACCAGAGTAATAATTGGTTACCGCCATGTGGCTTCCGCCTGAGTTGACAGGTAGCACAAGATTGAGATTATGCGGTGGACTATGCAATCTACAGATTGAGAAATCTACACGGTACTAATCAGCACCGTTCACACGCGCTTTCAGCTGCTCCTAGAAAAGTACCTGTTTACCGTCCTTCGAGATCCGGAGGCCTTTGATCTCACATTTCCGGTGTGTGATACCTAATACGGAGTATGCGAATATCGACATGGCCCAACATCGAATGCGGCAGTATGTTTATCAGTACTACCTAATAGGTATTGGATACAGATACAGCAGCGCCGTTGGCATCTCTAGACGGAATAATCCTGACTGCCGGTTCAGTAATCGTAGCAGCCGCAGGGATGATGAAACGGTCTTGATGACGATGCCCCTCTGAACGCGCACGTTGTCGCCCAGCATCCCTCGTGGTTCCCTGGAGCCTACCCAATTTAGGACCCCTTGTATCCCGTTTAGTGCTCTGCGCTGAATCCATACTGGGGCAATGCCATGCTGGTGCCGGTACTAGTCCTGCTAGGCACTGCGCTCTAAACTCGGAGTGCAGGAAGCCCTATTCTCAATTCTTCTCTCCCCGTCACCCCCGCGGCAGCGCTATCGATTGCTCGGCCTGGCGCCACGGCAAGCCTCGCTAGACCCTTAAACCTGGCACCCGATGTTTCGGACGTCTGCTGAAAGATGAATAGGTTTTTTTCCTTTTTTTTTTGTTCTTTTCCTCGGTGACCAAAAATGGATGCCTGCTGGCAGGTCAAATCTGTATTAGCTGCCATAGGGCAGCCGTGAGCCGCGTGTCTCAGCTCAATCCTACTTCGTCCTCCAAGCGCCGCGCATCTGCCATCGCCTACTGTGGGCCCGTACCCTCCCCTTTTCCTTGATATTACATTATATTGCATGTAATCCGCGTTCTGCAGCCCCCTGAGGTTGCAGAGCCTGTCTTGTCGTTGTGCCTGCTCGGGCTAATTCTACGGCCGCATATCCATACCTGTCCGTTCAGCACACTCGCGGTATACTAACCGTCTGAGAGAAGATTTCCTCGGGGGAAAAAAATAGAAAGCTTATGGACAGGTCCTAATTGATGCCAAGTTCGTGAGCGCGAGCTTAATTTCTCTTTCAATCTCCTCTGTGGCCATCTCGCGCCACTCTTCGCGTGCTCAACCATGACCTTTCAGGACGATGCCATTGCCCCGGCACTTGATCCGCAGGCCGAGGAGGATATCAAAGAGAAGAGCCGAAAACGAACCCTCGGCAATCTGCGACTTATTGACCAAGAAACGAATGCCGTGATTCTGGTCCCCACGCCATCTTCCGACCCAAACGATCCGTTGAACTGGTATGCAATTACACACTGCATCTTTTCCTTGAAATGGCGTTATCTAGCTGTTCTCTAACAACTCACTTATTATACGTATTAGGTCGACATGGCGCAAGTACTATGTCGCCGGCGTTCTCTGCCTGACTATGGCAGTGTGCAACTTTCTGGCAGCTGGACCAGCTATCGCGGTGCCAGCCACGGCTATGGAATTCTATCCCGATGCTTTGGCTAATGGCACCCTAATTACTTCAGCCATTCCAAAGGTTGCCTACTTCTTCACTACCACGTCTCTGCTTCAAGGCATGGGTAACATTGTCTGGGTGCCTGTTGCCAACAAATGGGGCCGTCGGCCAGTATACATCTTGAGCTACATAATCTACTTCGCCATGGCTATATGGCTCATCTTTGAGAAATCATATGCCAGATTTCTGGTAGGGAGAATTCTCATGGGATTTGGTTCTGGTGCGGCAGAGACGCTTGCGCCCATCTCCATTGCTGACATCTTCTTTCTCCACGAAAGAGGCAGGGTCATGTCTGCCTATACCTGCTTTCTCTCAGTGGGTGCAGCTGGAGGTCTGGTAGTGTCTGGTCTGATTACCATAAACCATACTTGGCGAACCATCTATCAAGTCGGTGCCGCTTTGGTTGGCTTTGTCCTTCTTCTTCTTATTTTCACTGTACCTGAGACCAGCTATTTGCGGACAGATCATTATGACTCGCCCTCTACAAACGCGTCAGATGAGAAACGGGCATCAGCTGTACGCGAAGAGACACAGGCCTCCACGAAGAAAATGAGCTACATTGAGTCGCTTTTGGTATTCAAGGCTGCCGGTACGGGCGAAAACATCTTCAAAATGATGATTCGCCCCTTCGGCTTGATTATCCTTCCGCCGGTGTTATGGGCTGCTCTCTCTCTAGCAGTAACTATTGGGTTTCTAGTGGCGGTTACATCCAACTCGGCTGCGGCTTTCAACCAGACGTACGGCTTTGCTTCTTACCAGGTTGGGCTCTGCTATATCGCCGCCGTCATCGGGTCTCTCTTCGGATTACCCGCAGGTGGTCACCTTGGGGACAAGGTTGCCAACATCTTAACGAAGCGAAACAATGGGATTCGAGAACCCGAAATGCGACTACCGGCGGTGATGATATCAGCAATCACCGCTCCACTTGCTCTCATTCTATACGGCGTTGGTATCCAGTATAAACTTCACTGGATATGCCCAACCATTGGACTGGGCCTCCGTAAGATAATCCCCCCATCAAGCAATTATCAATCGAGTTTGGCTCTAATTATTAAATGCAGTCAACTTCTCTATCACGCAGTCCAATACGATTTGCATAGTTTATGTTATCGATTCTTACCGCCCAGTTGCAGGTGAGATAACGTTGGCAGTCACTGGATTCAAGGGTACGTTTTGGTTCATTGCTCGCTTAGTAGACTTCAAAGAAATTGCCTCGACTAACAATGGCCAGCCCTGTTCGCATTCTTCCTCTCCTTTGAAACGAATCCCTGGGTCAGCCTCTCTGGTTATCAGGATGCATTCGGAGCCATGGCGGGAATTGCGGGGGGAGTCCTCCTTATGTGGATCCCCTTGTATTTCTGGGGAAAGCAAATTCGGCATCACTCGTGGCAATGGAGGGTCATCTCATTTATACACTGGGATAACGACCGTGAAGTGGGGGAGTAAATATCATTTAGAATTAGCATCATCATCCCAGTTGTTAAGGTTGCTGGTAACCCGGTTCTGATTAAGGAGTCGATTAAGCGAGATACCCCATTTGCAAAGCTAGCAACCAAACTATCGTTCCTCCGGAGTACAGGGTGTTTTTGCACAAAAGAATGAGCCGTAATCGTTCCTATTTTTAGCACGAAAAAGCACCAGCGCTATAGAGTGATAGCAGATGCTAAGCTGGGTAGTGCTCTGTATTTATGTTGTTATCATACTAATGATACCACTGCCTAATTCAACTTACCGTATAAAGTACCTTACAGTGACGACGAAATAAAACGATGGAACGCTTCATGTCGTTTGAGTTCCCAGCCTCGCATTAAGACCCTCCAACCAGAACTGCAAAAAAAAGTCAGCTGGGCCTGGTGACTAAGCGCTGGCGCCACCCTCTCGATAAGCTTCACCCGCTTGAGCGATAAGTGATCGCGTGTCTCAACCTACATTCAAGGGGGCTTCGACGAGGTGGTGATTCCATGCATTTCTTTTCTGTTTGGTCGCTCTGCTGCCTTCACGCGGCGTCTCCTTCATAGCGGCTTTATAACCCGAACATGACTTGAACCCTCTCAGGAGGCGTGGTACTGTGGTGCATCATCGCTCAAAGTGTCTCGCGCTTGGGGGGGCTTGAGGTCTATTATCAACAATAAGCTTCCTGCTCGCACTCTATTTCGCTACAGTTTATCCCTCGCTTCTACGAAGCAGTGGCCATCAAGATCAACCCGGATATATTCGGCGTCACCGACCGTCCTGCCTCATCATCTGTCTTTGTTTGCACTGCTCTATTCGTTCAAACTGCTACAGCATGGCCAGCCAGCAAGGTGGACCGAGCGCTCTCGCCCCCCATGATGCAAGGGAGGCGAGTGTCACTGCGGGTGCGACGCCTGACTCGCCATATTCGAGCGATGAGGAACGAAACAGCCAAGATTTCACTTGTCGCTGGCGAACGTCTGAATTCCACGACCAAGAGTGCTATCGATACTTTGACTGTCCATCTCACCTAGTGGAGAGGCGGCTCTCTATAGACGGCACCGACGAACCAAGAGAAAGCGCTACCGAAGCGACCGAGATTCGAGACGATCAAGTTTCTCCCAGGACTTCGATCGACGAAATTCCAGAAACAGAAGAAGAAAATACGGCCGCCGAGCCGCAGCAGGGTGAAGACACGCTTGTTCCGGATCCTTTGGCGTCCTCGTCGGGGATATCATCAGGGCTGGCGGCTGAGAGAGAGGAGAGCAACACAACGAGGACGGCAACAGCGGATCCTGCGGCTCTACCCGCCAGAACATCATCGTTGCCAATCAGAACTCGCTTTTCCCCCAGAAGTATAGATTTGCGGCCCGCCGGCTCGTCCAGCAGCGAAAGCTGGGGCGAGCTTTTTGATCAGCCCAGTGGAGCGATGTCTACCAGCGCGCCAGCTGCGGATTTGTCAGAGAACACCTCGCCCAGGATGTCTGCACGCGACCAGCTGTCTGCCATGTATGCTGTCGATACGGATAGAATATCGAACGAGAACGCTCTACACCACCACTCTTTGACAAGATCGTCTGAACGTGAGCGCGAACGTCAGTCATCGGTTATTCTTCCTAGGTGGCAGCCCGATGGCGAAGTGACTTACTGCCCTATATGTCGTACTCAGTTCAGTATCTTTGTGCGCAAACACCACTGCAGGTACGTTAACTATTCTTGGAGCGGGCGAAAAGCCGTTGAACAAGTATGGATGACTGACATGATGGAAACAGAAAATGCGGGAGAGTCGTTTGCAATTCTTGCTCCCCTCACAGAATCATTATTCCGCATCAGTTCATCGTCCGGGCACCCGGCTCCGAGGTGCCGCTTCCTCCAGCCCTGTTTTTTGACAGCTCAGGCGGTGGTTATGTCGACATGAATAGGCTGTCTGGGGGCGAGCGGGTGCGTCTCTGCAACCCATGCGTTCCTGATCCCAACACGGCGCCTCCGCAAAGCCCCGGCTCTCCCGGTCTGTCACCGCACTCGGCACGACGCAGGTCGCGGAATAGCACGAGCAGCGGGTATCCTCCTTCACCTTCTGTAAACAATCGATACGGAGGGGTGTTTGCAGCTGGTCAGAGTAATGATCCTTACCAATTCTACACCTCTAGGACAAGGAGCATCACAATGGTAGGCATATCGAAATATGTAGCAATACTGTTAATTGGAGGCACTTATCTAACCCTGAATTTTCCATCTAGGATCCAACTGGACAGAGAGCAGGAGGTGCTTCATCCTCGTCATCCTCACGCAGACGTAGTAGTGCCAATTATGAGGTATCGTCCTTGAATCGGCTGCTGGCCGCTGGACCATCCCCCTTTAACATGCACAACCAACACCACATTCATCGACGGCGCTTGACTGGAGAGTCTGGCTCGTCATCTCGGCAGAGGGCGCTACCTCCCCCTCCTCAGATCGCGGAGGAGGATGAATGCCCCATCTGTCACCTGGAGCTTCCGTCTCGAGAACTGCCCAACTTTGAAGCCTTACGAGAGTCACACATTACCACTTGTATTCAGTCTCATAGCACCTATGGCAGCCCTCGCGGAGCAGCAGACAGCGCCACACCACCTCCTCCCCCGCGGCGCACCGGCATGTATACGTATCCCGCGACAGAGAAAGACTGTGTCGACGACGCGGAGTGCACTATTTGTTTAGAAGAGTTTACCGTCGGCATTCCGATGGCACGACTGGAGTGTCTTTGTAGATTTCACCGATCTTGTATTTCAGCCTGGTTTGTCAATCACCCGGGAAGATGTCCAGTACATCAGCATGACGGGTTCGGGTACTAGATGAAAAAGACGGCCGATGGTCGGCCCGGCGGCATGTTTGACTATTTTCTACAGTGTTTTCGTATATCCATTCCTTTGCATATTGGAGTATCTGGGAAAGAATTTGTCTGTTGTTTTTGTAGGCCCATTTGCCATATACCAGATCCCCCTCCTTTTTGATGACATCACCTTATTATGGCAGCCTTTTCGATTCTGAGGCTCCCCCCTCCTCTCTAACGGCGTTGTTGGCAATTTGAGCACAGAAAGCCCTTGATCTAGCTGTTGTGGAATTTTTGTTTTTAACGAATGAAAGATATGCATGGCAGCGATTGGAATTGATAAACAGACTTGCTTCTTCTCTCATTATCTACAAATACAACGTGTCGTGCAACAACTGGGCGCCTTTTGATTAGATGTGACTAGACACGTATCATAAAACATCAGGAAGACAGACGTGAGACTGGTGTAACTCGACTCGTCCGAATCCTACTCCGTAGCCAAACGCTGTGCCACGTCCAACGAAGAAGTTTCAAGAGGCCAGTGTCCTTGTAATCGCACCTGGTTTGCTCTTGGTGATCATACCCCGCAATCGCAAATAACCATCAGTGTGAGGGGTCGGCCTCCTGACGTGAACCCTCGAAACTTGGAACGGCACTCCTTGATGTAACGCTTCGATTTATAGATACCTACATGCAAGTACTCTGTACTACTATTTTTACTGTGCGTCCCTCTACGGTCCATGCAGATCGTCAATCTATACTTGTACGATGCAGGTATAATCCTCGTGTTCGCCTATCTTTCTCAAAACCCATGGGGGTGGAACAACGACGATACATAGAAATACGTAGTGAGGATTTTCTTTTTCTTCTTTGTTCCATGGAAAAATATTTTACCAACTATGACTTCACTCCATGCAGATCATGAGCTGAGGATGATGATCTTCTGCAACCTGAGCCCGGGCGATCGGGGCATGGGACGCTAAGGTGGTTTTTTTTTTTAGCGGGATATATATGCATGGAAGAACCAAGTCAAATCCCTGTCTGGCTGAGGTCTGGACGCATGTGTGTGTTGGTAGCTGGGAGTCTAAGGCAGACGGCGGCACGCAGTTCCCTTGGCTGGGAGGGGGTATTCTGTATCTATTTGTATGTACTTAGGGTTAAAACATTTATTCATGTTTGCTCGCAAGTCACTGCGAGCTTTGGTGTCCCGCAATCACATAATGTGATACTGTCAGGCAAACAATTTTGGAAGTGTGAAATGTCGACGCTGTGCCGTCCGGAGAGTGCGAGTGTAGAAGAGCTTCTCAGTCCTGGTGGTTGGTATTCAATGCCACGGCAATTTGATACACGAATATTGTGCTACATGCGGCCCTGGTGTTTGATTTTTTGCATTTCCCCCAAATCAGCAACCTCGCAACACCTCATCAAATACAAATAACACCCAAGACATGGCGAGAATTTGAATTTTCAGCATGGGTCTTTGCCGAGGTCCGGCTCCTATTTCTCAAGATATATTACCTACTAGCGTTTGCTGCAGATTATTTGTATTTGTTCAATTGAAGAGATGGCGGCAGGGAGCATCTCCACAAACCCGAATTTATCAAGCTCTTCCGCTCTAATGCTGCAGAGCCGCGGGTATTAAGATACGAAATGAGACATTCTCTCCCTTTTTATGTCCTCATCACTTTCCCCGCTACGCAAGGGATGGAGAGAGGACACAGGCTGCGCGACGACTTCGGCCTTTGCTTCAAAAGTGCCACCTCTGCAAGCGGCCATGGGAGGAAGCGAGAAATGCCTGTTGCAATTGTGGCACCAAATCTTAAGCATATTTGGCCACATTTGACGTGAGATGACGGCCAATTTACTTGGCATCAATGCCTGTATTACTGCAGCACCGCCCGTCTCCTGTCCATTCAAACAGCCCAAGCTCTGGTTGAGACTGCACTTCTCCAGGTGTCTCAACGTATGTAAATATCGGCATAGTGTATGTATTTGGTGTTTCATCACGCAGCCGTACCCAACAGTGGAGCGAAAGGGTCTGGTGCTGATAAGCGCTCACCTGAATACATGTACATTGAATGTACAATTTCGAGGCCTCCATCCATCCCGTAGCATGCCGAACTTCCACTGCTAGCGGTCCGGGTAGCGCCTAACACCACCTGCAGCTGCGAATCCTCAGGCCCCCGAGGCTCTAGATCATCCCTCCGGGCCAGGCGCTACTGCAGTCTACAGCGCCCCTAAGGCACCTTGAAGGCGCCAATCGCTCTGGTTGGGGTTGAGCCTGGCCCCCGCCCCATCTCACTGAGCGACCGCACTAGCAATTACGTCGCCGTCGTCGCCACGCTTTCAGCAGTACAGGGGCCCGACCAGCAAAGCTCCAGTGGGTACTGACAGCCAAGCTCAGCACCAAAGCTCCACTGTAGCTCCCTGGTTGGCAGCATCTGGAATAGCACAGGCAGCGAATCCCCGCCGCGCTGAGCTCAGACATAAAATCGGGCAGTTGACGTTTACACACGCACAAAGTCCCACTGACGCACACACGCCTTGGCGACAAGACATAATGTATACGGTAATCTTCTCTCTGCGCCACGGACAGCCGCCCGTGGTCAGCTCCACTGCACCACTCCTTGCTCCTTCTGCTGCTTCAATTTCCAGATTGTGCCGAGCCACACGTGCATTAGTTTGTGGCTTTGTCTCCAAAAATCAAGGAGTGGTCAAAGCTAGCCGCTGCCGCTAACAACTTGTCCTCTTCTCCCTCCGTCATCACGATTTCTTCTTTCTGCAGCCTTGTTCTTTTTCCTTTTCCTTTTCTCTTATTCTTCTTCTTTGATGCCCTGGCTAGCTTGGTGATGGGCCTTTGACACAATCGTACTGATTGTAAAATAAATTTCGATAGATAGCCCTTTTCTGCTTCTGTTCCTCCTGGCCTTCGTCTTTTCATTACTCGTGGTCCAACTTCTTACTAGGGCGCCAGTCTGACCACCTGCCCCTCCATCACGGCCGGGCTTCTGAATGACGTTATCGCAAAACACCCAGATCAATTGAACTGCCCAGCTGTTGCACTCGAATAATAGTTGTAGCAGCGCCCATTGCTGGCCAACATGTCGGCCCTTGAGGCGCGCGAGCTCAAGCAACAGGGGGCCATCGAGGCTGCCCAAAATCCCCAGAACCCGGTAACGGCCGAGGATGCTGAAAGGGTTCTGGTTGAGCAGGCCAGGAATGCCGGTGTTCCAGGCTTTTCTTTTGATCCCAATGCTACTATAGAGGAAAAGCGTGCTCAGGTTGCTGCTGTATGACACATCTCCGGTTCCTATGTATGTGTGCGCATTTGTGCTAATGACATACCTCACCTCAGGCCATCCCTCCTGGACTTCACCATATCAGACAGAATAAAGCCACGGCTATCGCAACTGATGTCGATGACGGTACTGGTCCAGATGAAGAGCTCCCGGAACCGAGCAAAGAAGGTGCCCTTGATGTCGGCAAAGATGAGCAAGGCAAGCGCCTGGCCAATGGAGTCACGCCGCCTGTGGAAGAAGAATTCTCACGCACTGGCTGGGCTCCTCAAATTGGATGGCCCGTCGATAGCACACTCGCCGGTGAAAGTCTGCTCGACCACACTACATGGGTCGAGGGCCAGCTGCCGGATCATCTATATGGAGGTAGGTTTCACCAGCCAAACAGAAACATTGCCGTCGGCTTACACGGATGAATAGATTGGTATCACAACACTGGTGTCATCGTATTTGCCTGCATCTCTTCATGGCTAGTGGCGGTTTTCGGCGGCGGTCTTGGTTGGGTCATCATGGTTATGGCAATTTGCGGCACCTACTACAGGACTTCCCTCAGGCGAGTGCGTCGAAACTTTCGCGATGACATCACCCGAGAGCTTGCCCTCAAGAAGCTTGAGACTGACCATGAGTCTCTCGAATGGATCAACTCATTCCTTGTCAAATTTTGGCCCATCTACCAGCCTGTCCTCGCCCAGACTATTATCAACTCCGTCGATCAAGTGCTCAGCTCCGCAACGCCAGCTTTCCTTGACAGTTTGAAGCTCAAGACGTTTACACTGGGCACTAAGCCTCCTCGAATGGAACACGTGAAAACGTATCCCAATGCGGGAGACGACATCGTCCGAATGGACTGGAAGTTCAGCTTCACGCCTAATGATACTGCCGACATGACTTCGCGACAGATTAAGAATAAAATCAACCCCAAAATCGTGCTGGAAATCCGAGTCGGAAAAGCCATGATCAGCAAAGGCCTTGACGTCATCGTAGAGGATATGTCCTTCTCTGGCATTATGCGAGTTAACATGAAGCTGCAGATTCCCTTCCCTCACATTGAGAAGATTGAAATGTGTTTCTTGGAGAAGCCGACTATTGACTATGTGTGCAAGCCCCTCGGTGGTGAAAGCTTCGGTTTTGACATCAACTTCATCCCTGGTCTGGAAAAATTCATCTTGGAGCAGATCCATGGCAATTTGGCTCCCATGATGTACGCTCCTCATGTCTTCCCTATCGAGGTCGCCAAGATGCTGGCCGGTTCACCTGTTGACCAGGCTGTTGGCGTCCTCGTCGTGACTCTCCACGGAGCATACAACCTCAAGAACACTGACAACTTTGCGGGCACTGTTGATCCTTATGCAATTATTACTCTCAACGGCCGCCAAGAGCTTGCACGAACCAAAGTTGTCGATGACAATGCTAACCCCAGGTGGAATGAAACTCATTACATCATCGTCACATCCTTCAACGACACTCTCAATATCCAGGTCTTTGACAAGAATGGCTTCCGCAAGTCCAAAGAACTGGGCATGGCTTCTTTCCCCTTGGAGAGAATTGAGGATCTTCACGTGTACGAAAATGAGCGTCTCGAAGTGGTTGGTGGCGGTAAAAACCGTGGTGTAGTCTCTTGCGACCTCCGCTTCTTCCCCGTCCTCGAGGGCCCGGTAGGCGAAGACGGCAAAAAGGGGCCTCCACCAGCTTCTAACCAAGGTATTCTGCGTTTTACTGTCGAGCAGGCCAAAGACTTGGATGGCACCAAGAGTCTTGTTGGCCTCTTGAATCCCTATGCTATCATGTTCCTCAACGGCAAAGTTATCCATCAGACAAAGAAACTCAAGCGAACCAATAATCCCATTTGGGATAATGGATCCAAAGAAATTCTTATTACAGATCGCAAGAAGGCCAAGCTCGGTGTCACTATCAAGGACGAACGAGATCTGTCTTCTGATCTGACCCTCGGTAAATACCAGATTAAGCTCGACGACTTATTGGAATGCATGGAACAAGGTAAAGAGTGGTATCACCTCTCGGGAGCCCATACTGGTCGAGTGAAAATGATGGCGCAATGGAGACCAGTGGCAATTTCAGGTGTTTCTGGCACTGGCGGTTACATGACTCCGATTGGTGTCATGAGACTCCATTTCAAGAAGGCGACTGATCTCCGCAATTATGAGGCTTTTGGCAAATCGGATCCATACGTTCGGGTGCTTCTTTCTGGTATTGACAAAGGACGAACGGTAACTTTCAAAAATGACCTAAATCCCGAATGGGACGAGGTTCTCTATGTCCCCGTTCATTCTGCACGAGAAACGCTCACCCTCGAGGTTATGGACGAAGAAAAGCTTGGTAAAGATCGCTCCCTCGGACTGTGCGAAATTTCCACTGCCGATTTTGTTCAGCAGGACGAAATTGGCGAGTATCTCGTCAACGATACAAAGCACATTTTCCAAAGTGACCTTCGCATGCATGGAAAGGGTATCGCCAAGGGTATGCTGACTTATACTGCTTCGTTCTTCCCTTGCCTCAACGTCGCCGACCCTGAGGAGGAGGAGGAGGAAGCAGAGGAGGCCGCGGCCGCGGCCGCAGGCGAAGAGCCTAAAACTCCCTCCGACAGACCACTTAGCTCCGCATCCAAGGCTCCATCCCGGTCGTCTCTCGATGTATCTAGGAAGTCAGTCGACGTTTCCAGGAAGTCAATGGATACAGGTAAATTAAGCCCCAGCTCTGGAGAAGACGGCCGACCTATATCGCCATCGTCTATGAGATCATCGTTATCGATAGAGAAGAAGGGTCCGCCTAAGATTCATCTTACCCCTGAAGAGCTCCTCAGGTACGAGAGCGGTATTCTCATCTTCAGACTCATGGAGGGAGAGATGCCCGAAAGGGAAAGCCACTTGGAGATTTTTGTAGATGATATGGCCTACCCATCTTACACATCTTCAACGGTGCCATCAAAGTCGCATAAATTCGACGAGATTGGCGACTGTGTCATCCGAGAACTTGAATTTTCTCGCCTAACACTCAAGGCGCGAAAGAAGGGTGATGATGTTGATGATACTTTGGCATACTTGTCCGGTAACACGATGGAGACGCTGAAACAATGTTTGGTAAGTTTTGAACGCAACAAAGTGCTTTGCTTTACCCTTGCTCCATCAAATCCTCTTCTAATGTCATCCATAGAATAACCCCACAACATTAAAATTCAAGAGCGACGACGGTAGGACTAGCTGGGTGAAAGCCAGCCTCAAGTATATTCCCCTCAAGATGGATCTCGATCCAAGTGAGAGTATCAACAACATGGGCAACCTCCGCGTAGATGTCTTGAGCGGCTCAGACTTACCTTCGGCGGACAGGAACGGAAAGAGCGATCCTTACTGCAAATTTGAACTCAACGACGTGGAAGTATACAAGACAAAGGTCCAGAAAAAGACATTATCGCCAGTGTGGAACGAATTCTTTGAGGTGCCTGTGCCATCAAGAACAGGGGCTAAGTTTATCTGCAACGTCTATGACTATGATTTCGCCGATAAGCCCGATTTCCTAGGAGCCACTGTCATTAGACTAGACACCATGGAACCGTTCAAAGCGATGGAGCAGAGCTACCCGCTAGATGGCAAGTCAGGAAGCATCAAGCTTAGAATGGTTTTCCGGCCTGATTATATCACTCGAGCCAGACAGGGGACATCCACGTTCCAGGGAACCTTTGGCGGATCTTCACGTATTGTCACCGGAGTAGCTGGCGTTCCATTCAAGGGAGGCGCCGCAGTGGCTGGGGCCGTGGGCCACGGCGTGGGCAGAGGTGCTTCCTTCCTGAAGCGCGGTATTCTTGGCAAAAAGGATCGAGAGAACTCGAACGGTTCGTTAGCAGAGCTGGCAGAGGCGCCAACGATGCCGGGTGTGCCTAGCATCATTACAAATGGCACTGATTTCCCTGGCAGCAACAGCAGCTCCAGGCCAACAACTAGTGCTGTCGACAGTGCTAGGGATTACCCTCCGCATCTGATGCCAGAGGGCGGCTCTGGTCATAACAGAACTAGGAGCTTCGGCAGCTCTTCCGTTCATAGTGCCGTCGGTGTTGGCGCACCAACCGGCACAGCTTCGTTTACTGTCGTGGGAGCTGCGGGATATCCTAATTCGACAGACTTGTATATCCTCATAACGCAAATCGCGCCTAAAGAAAAACTTGTTGGTAAGACGAAGCACCACAAGTCATCTTCAGGACAGTGGAACTTTGACGAGACGTTCCGCATCAGCTGCACTCCGGACGCACAATTCAAGATCGAAGCCAAGGGCGAACATATGTTTGGAAGTGATGACAGCTTAGGCGAGTTTTTCTACTTTGTAGATGAGACAAATTCGCCAACTCCAAAGGAGCTCACTGTTGGCGGTGGCTTTGTGACTGTCAAGAGCTCATTCCAGCCTGCAGAGGAGAAATACCCCGACAGCCCCAAATCGACGTTTTCGCGGCACAAATTTTTGAGCAAGCGAGAGCCGCGGAGTCGAGAAACGACGCCAAACCCTTGAGTGGAGACGTCTCTGTGATGAGAAGAAATATAACGACTATCCTTTGTGAAACATCCGTGTTTTCTCTCTCTCTCTTTCACTTTTCAAGCTCAGATGGGAGCGAGTATCTATATCTGCATCGAATTTTCCGTTGACGTAATGATATGGCCTCGTCGTTGCTCTCTATGTCACTTGTATCGTTTATCTTTTTTGGTCTTTAATTTTGTTTTTTGTTTGCAATTATAGCCATGTATTGTTACAAGTCTGCTTGGAGTCTGTGGGGTCTCAAGTGCAAGGGAAATTCATAGGGCTCTTGTATATATATTTATAGGCGGCGCTAGACGAGCATGTCTGGCCAAATAGGACAGCCAATTTGCTACATTTTGGACAAATTTCAATAACCACCCCTAGTGGATATCTTTTCCGTCTCCCTTCTCTTCCTTTCTTTTTCTCGGCCAACATCCTTATTCGTAGAAAGACGATGGTCGTGCATTGGATGCGTAGTAGATGGCGTTATAAGTCATCAGGCACCAAGGCACCAAGATCTGGCTCGAGGTCAACTTAGTCAGCACGCTTGCCTGCAGCCAATCAGAAGCTCACACTGCTCGAAAGAGGTCAGTCAGTGACGCGCGAGACGGAAGCTGCCTGACCTGGCACTGGTGCTCTAGTACAGCAACGAGGGGCGTCTTTTGGTTCTTTCTGAACCTCAGCCAGAACCATCAAAATCTCACAATTACAGACCACGGGCCGCCATCTCGATAGACTGCAGGCTGCACTGAATTTGAGTGTGCCTCGACCTGCAACATTGTCTCTCCGCAGCAGAACCGGGGGAGCATTGACCTGAAATTTGGCGGGGATCTTTCGACATTAGCATCAACAGACACACACAGCAGCGATGGACTCTCTCGTTGCCAAGTACAGCCGGCCGGCATATGCGCAGAACGAGCCTCTTGAGGATGAAGAGTATGGCCAGGAGCTGATGAACCCAGCGGCTCACCTGTCGCTCAACTTTGCCATGCCACCCGTTGCGCAGGTACGTCAGCTCAGCCAACAGCGATGTAGCTGCATACATCTCCATATGGCTGCCTATCATTCTATATGAAGTAGAGGCAGGATAGGATGAAGATGCAGCTTGTGCATGACTTTGAAACAAAGGCTGACTCTGAACTTTGCTCTAGCCCTCTGCTTGGCTCCGCGCTGCCACAGACGACCGCTCCAACCCCGACTGCCCCATCAAGATCGCCCACGGAACGACGACACTTGCTTTCCGCTTCCAGGGCGGTATCATCGTGGCCACCGATTCTCGAGCTACGGCCGGCAACTGGATTGCCTCACAGACCGTCAAGAAGGTCATTGAGATCAACAGCGTGCTGCTGGGAACCATGGCCGGTGGTGCCGCAGACTGCCAGTACTGGCTCGCCTGGCTGGGCATGCAGTGCCGCCTGCACGAGCTTCGCCACAAGCGCCGCATCAGCGTCGCCGCCGCCAGCAAGATCCTGGCCAACCTCATCTACAGCTACAAGGGCATGGGCCTCAGCATGGGCACCATGTGCGCCGGTGTGACCAAGGAGGAGGGCCCCGCGCTGTACTACGTCGACAGCGACGGCACGAGACTGGCAGGCAACCTGTTCTGCGTGGGCAGTGGTCAGACTTTCGCCTACGGTGTTCTGGATTCTGAGTACAAGTACGATCTGACGGACGAAGAGGCGCTGGAGCTGGGCAAGCGAAGTATCCTGGCGGCGACGCACCGTGATGCTTACTCTGGTGGATACATCAACTTGTACCACGTCAAGGAGGCGGGCTGGGTCAAGCACGGCTTCATGGACACGAACCCGATCTTCTGGCAGACGAAGCTGGAGAAGGGCGAGTTTTCAAACGTTACGAGCGCGTTGGAGTAGAGGAATGGCATGAAATAATTTTTGTTAGTTTTAAAGCAATAAAGAAGAAATAAGAAATCGAATGAGAGTAACACTTTGACATGTGTATTACAAATGAATGTGGAGAGAGAGTGAGAATAGAGGAAGCACATGAATAAGAAGGAATGATTTCTTTCTCTCCATTTCAACTTTAGGGAAATCAGACTTGTGACGAACATTTATTATCATTGCTAATTCTCTATCGTACAAATCAAAGCAGCTCATATATCAGTTCACTGCTTCAACACCAAGGGTATCATCGTTTATCATCAACATCATATCAACCTTCTCCCTCATCATACAGGTATATCTTTCAATCCTCCTTTTCCCCTTCCACCTTAACCCATCCTCCAACTCCCAACATCCCGCCCCCAACCGCCGGATCCATAGGCCACCTCGCAATCGGCCGCACCGACAGCTCAGACCGATACCCAGCCTCGTACATCTCCATGCCCGCCCAGGCAATCATGGCGGCGTTGTCAGTGCACAGCTCCAGCGGCGGCGCCACGATCTGCATGTCCGGGAACCCCCGCGCGGCGAGGGTCGTGCGCAGGACGTGCATCAGGAAGCGGTTGCTGGCAACGCCGCCGGCCACGACGAGCGTCTTTACGGCTTCGGGCGAAGATTGCAGGGAGGGGTGGTCTTGGAGGGCGAGGATGAGGCGGCTGGCGAGATGTTGGAAGGAGGCGCGGAAGGTGTGGCGGGCGAGGGCGCGGCGTTGGTCGGGAGAGATTTTGTCTACATCATCATCAGGGGAGGATGATGATGATGATGAAGAGTCATTGTCGTTGTTGGCAGCATCGTAGCTGGCTTCTATGGCGGCAACAATGGTGTGAACCTGCGTGTGGATGCTCGAAAACGAATACGCAAGCTTCCTCGAGTTGCGATACGGCAGCGCAATCGACCATTCATACCCTGACGGAACGTCGTCAATCTCATCACGTCTCGACAGCGCCGGCTTGAAAAAGGCCTCGTAATCGGCAGTTGTGTTTTCGCCAGGAGGGAAGGCAAATGCCTCCAGCACGCGGCCGTAACTGACGTCCGGGCTGGACTGGAGAATGGACGGGGGCAGGATGACGCGGGCGGTCTGGTCGAGGAGGTTGCCGATGGCGACGTCGGCGGTGGTGGCGAGGATTTGGTGGCTGGTGAGGCCGGAAGACAGAATGAGCTGGGTGTGGCCGCCGGAGACGAGGAGGGAGAGGAAGGGGAAGGATGGGCTCATTGGTGAGGGTGAGGGTGATGAAGTTGGAGTTGTGACGCTCTCATCATCGTCGTCGTCCTTGATGCTGCCGCTATTCTCCAGGGCGTGGACGAGGCGCGGCGTCAAGGCATGCGCCTGCATGTGATGCACGCCCACCAGAGGAACTTGCCACGCCAGAGCGAGGCCCTTTGCGACGTTTAATCCCACAGACAGGTTCGGCATGATGCCAGGGCCGCGAGTAGCACAGACAAAGTCGGGTATCTTCTTGCCGCTCCTGACATTTCTCCTCCTTGTCTTCTCCACCTCCATCTTCTCAACATCATCAGGCAAACTCTCCAACGCCTTTTCCACCAGCAGCGCCAAAGTCGAGTTATGCCCTTCCACCGTAATCATCGGATTGATGCCCTTAAAGGCTCGGTTGTCCGACGAGATGCGCTCGTTGAACAGCAGCGTGGCCTTTCCGCTTGCCGATTTTGATAACACTGCCACGGCTGTATCGTCGCATGATGTCTCGATTGCGAGGGTGGTCAGAGGGCGATTCTTAATCCTGGAGGATGATGCATCACCGGTGGTTGTGAGAGTGCGAATGGAGAGGCCGAACCGGGTGCGTGGCTGGCGAGTGATGAGACAACGACATCGTGATGAGAGCATTAGGAGCTGCTCTGTGTTATGAATATGTTAAATATATCTTCTAAATTGGTATTTATATAAGCAGCTTATGAGAAGAAATTCGAAAGGCTTGTCAATTCATGATTCGCTGTGCAAAGTCATGAAGTCGATATCAGACTTGGATGCATGTAGTCAACTTTTTTTCACTCCCACTACGCCGGAGTGGCGGGGCTCCACTCTGCCGCTGGCCTCCGTCAATATGATTTACACAACACTGAACAGTGCAAATCTTTAAATTGTTTCATATTTTTTTTTTCTTTGCGTTAATTTAACTTGTTTTTATAAATAAACAAAAGGCCTTTCATAAGCCTACAACGCTATTCAATGTGCATGCCAACACAATATGCAGTGTCCGAGTACCCAATCCAATCCATGCAATCCATTTTGATACATGTAATACCCAATAGCATATAGCTAAGAAAAAAAAGAAAAGTAAAATGAAAGAAACATTATCTCATACTTGATATAAACCAGTCCACTCTCATAGTATCATTAGATCTTTCATGACCAATTCGCCCATTGGCACTTGCAGCCTCCAGTGCCTCCGTCAAAGCCACCAAACGTGGCATTGCCGCTACCGCGGTGGTTGATCCAAGTTCCCCCAGCAGCCATATTGTTGGCAAGTAATTCAGGAGCGCTTGTATTCAGCTTCTGGCGATCATCCATGGGCCACTCCCACACGACTTTGTGATTAGGGTCGCCGCCGTGAGTGTCCAGGGTCACCGTAACAGGATATGGCATTGTTCCTGGCTGGATCAACTGAGGTGAGTTATCAATACCGTCACTACCATCAGAGGGTAGTAGTGAACCTGTGCTATTGAGTTTTCGCGTCCAAATTTGCACCAGCATACGGGTCTCGGCCCACGTAACGAGATGGTTGGCCTCTGTTTCACTGCAGCCACCGTTTTCATCTGCGGGTACGTTTTCTTCACTAGATTTATTGAGAGCAGTGACAGACTTGAGGAAGATGGTTCGTTGAAAGTATGTGTAGAATCCGTAATGCTCGGTAGGTAGACCACGGTCAAATAACCGGACCGGCTGCTGAACCGGGTTAGGAATCATCACAGCAGGCGCTGGAGTGCCATCTGCTTTCAATTCTGGTGGAAAAATAATATCTGAAATATTTAGGACATCCGAGGCAGTGGCCCGTTTGCTTAGAGATGGTAATTTAATTGTGTCGTTTAGAGACTCGAGGATACTAATGAAGAAAGGCGTTGGTTCTCCGGCCTTTTGGCTTGATTGGATATTATCTGTTGTCTCGCCCAGGAAGAACATCTCGTCAAAAGTTGGGGGGCTCGGATCTGGCTTGAATCCATCTACCACGGAGTTGCTGTTGCTCTCGCCTCTCTTAGAAATGGGAGTGGGTGGAGCGCCGTTGGGGATGTTCCACGCCTTATCTGTGCTGTTATCCCATTGGATCTGGAAAATGATAGTTGGCTGATTGGGCTTGAATGGCGACACAGACGCTTGGGAATCCTTGGGCAAGGAGCAGCTCCATAAGGTAGATGGTTCAGTGCAGTCGCTCTTGGCAATGGTATTATTCGGACCAACAAAGGTCAGCACACCGGTGGGCATGGCAGGGTAATCCGTAAGGTTGACCCAATTTGATGGGGGCAGCGAGGGAGGCGTTGACGGGGATGAAGAAGGGGCCTCTCCCGGAGCTGGAGTAGAGCTTTGGCTGCCCGGTCCATGATGCCTGGAGAGTACGATGCCCAGAACAATCGCCAAGATTATGAGAAGAAGCAATAGGAATCCGATGACACAACACCAGATTCTTCTCTTCTTGCGGCCTTCCGGTCCAGGGCGACCAAAGCAGCCTTTCTTTGGCACACAGCCTCGGCCCCTCCAGAGACCACCCGCTCGTCTTGCTATCTTTTCTTCTTTCTCGTGACGCAGTCGCTTTCGCTCAATTTTGTAATCTTTGCCCAATTCTCGGTCAACATGTGACACCTCAGCAGCGTGCGCAGGCTCGGTGAATCCATGCTCTAGAGAGGGAGAATCAACCCTAATCCAGTTTTTACTTCCAGAAGGAATCTCATTTATTGTTAGATAAGCTCTCTCCGGGGTTGCTGGTAACGCTTCAGGGGCTCTTCGCTCTTCCAGCACAATATCAACCGGCTGTATAGCACGGTTCTCGCCGCGGAGGCGATCAACCGGAGAGCGCTGCCGAGACAAAACCGATGTCACAAAGTTGCTTGCCGCCCGTACATGTCCTGAGCCTACTCGAGCCTTTCGCTCCGCATCGGGCGATTTTGAAGAGGTTGGCGATACAGAGAAACGGCTATGCTGCTCCGAAGTAGGGTTTGTAGTAGAAGCCTGTGTCTCTCGTTCATGTTCTAGCAGCTGGGCTCCCACAGGTCGAGACATATTGGTAGAAGTATCCTCAACGTTACGTGTGGATAGAGAAGTACCACCAGGCCGACTTGTGTTCGACGCTTCGTGCGTAATGCTACCCGCTTCTCTTGTAGATCTTTCAGATTGTTCAATGCGATGCAAGACCTTGGATGTCAGTATACCAGCGCCAGCGGAAGCTGCAGCGGCTCCATTTGTCTCATGACCAGCTGCCCGCGAAGTAGCAGGTGCTGCTCTCTCTGCTGCTACTGATGTGGTTGGTGCAGCTGTTGTAGACGCTGCGATAGGTGCTGCAACGTGGGCAGCGCGGGCAGTGTAAGTTGCAGGTACAGTTGTCACCGCCGGTGCAACTGGTGCCGGTATCGAGACGATGTTATGAGGCACTTCTGTTTGGGAAGCCTGAGTATGCAGATGATGACCAGGTGGGAAGACAGCCTGGTATTTAATAGCAGCTCCAGCCTGCTTCTTAGATGAAGGCGAAGGCGGAGCATCGGCCCTCAAATTGGTTATCCCCAAGCCTTGAACCATCTCTCGCGAACCTACTTCATGATGTCCCAAAGCACCTCGTGCAGATTCAGCAGCTACACCAACCTTGAGCACATCTCCTCGGGGTGAGGGCGTTCGTCGTGGCGTAGGGATCTTAATAGTTGGCGTAGAATTCAGCCCAACACGATCTACCACAAACTTCTGCTGTTGCTCGCCGGTATTTATCTCTATGTGGACCACGATCGGTCGCTCAGATCCTTCACGCATCCCAACCTCTCTTGGTGGTGGAGTCTGTCGAGGTGTTGGTACTTTAATGATTGGGGCTTGGGCTTCTTGTCGCTGAGGTCTAGGCGGAGGAGTAAGGTCGCGATTCTGTTCGTGTTTTGGTTGAGAGTCGGTGGGCACCATTTGACGCTCTCTGATCTCAGTAGATACAAATTCATATGTGTGTACTTCTTTGGATTTGGATGTCTCTGAGGAGATCATTTCATGAAATTTTGAGGAAGATTGCTGATGCTTGTCAGATTGTGATGTGAGTGTCGAGCTCTCATTCACAGCACGGGACTTGTCAGACAGCTTTGTGTTCTCCTCTGTTTCTATGGTAATCAGGATGCTGTCATCTTCAACCTTGGAAATGCCTTGAGATAGATTCTTCTCTCCAACATCCCTCGACATGTCAGAATCAGGAGAAAATGTAGACAGGCCCCGCTGCTTTTCAAGCATGGATAATCCCAGGATGGCGCGGCCGCCTTCAATGTTTGAAGTTGTAGAATCCTGTTGCTCATGTTTTTCAACAGACGTTGAAATCTGTTTCGTATCGGGCTTTGAGATGATGGCTTTCCAGGATTGCCGACTCTTTGGAGTCAGCGCAGAGCTCTGTTCTCCTTTGTTTTCTGCGACTTTGGCAACTTGATGTCCCCTCTGATCCAAGGGGGATTCCATCTGCGTTCTTCGGCTCGCAAAGGACATTCTCATGTCCAAAAATGGGGTAACCAAATGGTGATCCCACCAGCCACGCACACTATCAGGAGTGCGTGCAGATAGCTTACTTGCGGGCGACTTCAAGGGGGTGACTCCATCCTCTTCGAAGAGCGTGCAAGGTGTCCCAGACTCATCTTCCTCATCCTTGTTCTTACGCTGCTCTGTGCCAATGAGACGCTGTGGTATCGTCGACGTTGTCTGCTTGTAACCAGCCGGAAGAGCAGGAACGGGAGGGACTTCGTCATCTCTCAACCCAGGAGCTATGATGCCCACCATAGATGCTTGCGAGTATACACTTGACGGGTATCTGATTGTGCTAAAGGAACTAGCAGTATCGGGGGTATCTGGAGACCACATTGATATCAGTTGGGTGGGAACTGAAGGGGGGTTTCCGCGGTCATTCGTTGTCTGAAAATTAAAAGGATATGGATTTCTCATCTCGCCGTTTGGAGTGTCAATGTTGTTGACTGTCGCTGTGAGGGGATCAATCCCTCGACTTGCAACCTCATCAGAAGGCAGAGTAATGCCAATTACTATTGGCCTAGCTTCTGGGGAAAGCTGTTCATCGGGAGATTGGGCATCGTCGGCTTGAAGAGGAGAAGGGGATGCGACCAGATGGTCCCCGTTGTTCCCTCTCCTCAGCCAGTTCCAGTTTCCAACAGACCCCGGGTTGGGGGATCCCTCCAAGGCTCTTAGAGCAGCCGCATCGGCAAACTTTGGGTTTCGCCTTGCTGGTGACTTTGCTTGATTGGCTATGTGATTTTGCCGCCTCAGCTTTGTCATATCCGTGATCAACGTGATTCCAAGCTTTGCGTTCCGCTGCTTCGGAGGCCTCTTTGACACCGGCCGGCTAGTTCTAGCTGTTGAACGCCTCATGGATACCTTTAGACTTGGATGTTTGGCCACCTTGGTGAGGAACAAGGCCGGCGTAGGTGGTGGGGCTTGTAGGCCAGTCTGGACATCGTCTTCGATGGGAGAAACCTCATCGTTGGAGCTGACAGAGAGGCTGTCGCTTTCCAGAGGAGATGGGCTGCGGGTCGTCATAGCCGAACTGCTGGCATGCATATTTAAAAATGGGCTGCTTGTGAAGAGTTTCTGGTGGTCTGAGTGGTCGCCAGCAGGGGTCTCGCCAACGTCTATTAGTGTAACGACGTCGTCATCTTCCCAGTCTTCCCAGTCCTCCCCTGTGTGGCGTTTTGATGAAAGGTAAGAGGCATGGCGAGGTGTGGCGGATTTGCGAGTCTGCGGTGAGAGCCTGCTGCCATGCAGAGGCTCGGTGTGTTTGCCATAGTTGAAGGACATGTTTAGATCGTGTAAAGCGAAGGCATATGGGTCGGGCTCGTGATCGTGATGGGTTAGGTATCGTAATTATTCGTCAGGTGATGAACCGTCGTAGCACATAAAATCAATTGGCAGTCATCACAAGCGCCAGGCCAAGGAGTAATGAATGTGTCCAAGGCGCAGGTGACAAAGGATGAGTGGTGAATATACAAAGAGTGCAAGATGGAGGGCGTGAGGCAAGAGACTAGGAAACAACGCCGATTCCAACAATGAATCACGAACACATCCGCTCAGAGTGAAAATAGAAACAAAAACAATGGAAGTGAAGGTTGCTCTATTGATAAAGAAGAACAATCAGTCGACAATAGGCGAGGGCTTGCGGGTTGCCTGCTCCCAGCCAGCAAAGATCTCCCCACTCTGGATTCTCGGCCCGGTCTCGAGCATGGCCTGTCCATCATCTGCTTCATCCTCCTCGCAGTTTCCCGTTTCCCTTGCGGTAAAACACTCCATGATGGCGCGTTTTGGTGCTCTTTTGTCTGAGGGTTGAGCTCGATTGCGATTCTGGCCGGCGGATTGGTTGGAGGTTGCAGCTTGCAGGTATGAAATAGGCGCCGTGTTAGCATGAACGTGCATCGTGATTGGCTGCAGACTTGGGCGCTACGGCGCAGGGTCAACTGATTGGCCGCTTGTCGCCTTCCGGGCGGCTAAAGGCGCAACACCCGCGGTGGGGCCCTTCAGGGGTGCATCTGCTGTGCAGTAATTGGAGGCCAGCTAATCTCAACACCTTCTACTCTGGAGGCTTACCCTGGAAAATACACGACAGATGGAAGGATTTCCAACGACAGAGCTGCATGCGTCCACAAATTAGGGTGGCTAGGTGTACAGACTATTACTCATATATTAATGCAACAAGCGCTCGAAACATCCGATTTACTGGATACTGTGCCAAAGGTATGGTGCATATCGATAGGCATGGTGGATAGCGGCACGAGTTCGATATATGAGCTATGCACCTATCTGGCTATATTCCACTCTGCACCCGACAAAGATACAAGCGTTATTTAGCACGAAGGAATTAAATCACATGCTTGGTATATATGATTTTTATGCAGCGCAAATAAATTTTGCTGCTACCTGCAGTACCGAGGAAATCAGATGCTCATATGGTGAAACTTGGGCAAGCAAGTATTAAGGAAATGATAGGACAATGAGCGGTAGTGCACAGTCAGTGCCACGTGAAATAGCATAGCTCAAGGCAAGGGAAGAGACATGGCAGAAATGGCAAGTCAAGACGAAGGAGACACATTTGATACGCGTCTCAGCCACCCGACGTTCTCGGACCCCCCCGCATACGCTACTCTGTGTAACTTCTAGAATCCAAAGCTTCTGTCTTATATGACGTCTATCAATCGCGGGGTTCTAGGAATGCAGCTAAATGACCTTGTCAGAGTATCAACAACTACATAGATATAACGCTCCAATGATGACTATAAAATTGCTGTCATGGCGGTTTTTGTCATTGCTTGAGCACAATTTCCCATATGCCTGGATGCAATTGAGCTGAGCACCTCCAAAGAGCTGACGAGTGACGTGTTGATGAGAAACAAGATATTGGCTTTCGGCCAAATTTACAGTTGGCTTCACCTGAAAGAAGGCGTTTGGTAAAAGGCGGGGGACGTTTGATGCCCTTGAAATCTCATGACGACAGCGAACCTTAGCTGTGATGCTCGAGTTAAAGTGCGCCTCTGGATAGGAACTTTGTAAAGTAGTTCGCATGCACTCCATCTACCTACTACTAGTACGATCTCTCTACTAATCCGGCAGCATCAAAAGAGGCAAAGAAGAGCCACCGATGGTGCAGGCAACGCTATTGCTCCAAGTCGCTGGTATTACGATTACCTGTAAGCTGACATCCTGTCTATTTTAGGGCTGCTGCTTTGGTGTTGCGGAGAGAGCACTTTAGCACCTAGCAAACCAGGCCACCATTGTTCTCTGCAAACGGAGAGAATCATCCACTGTGTTTCATTCCACACGATCGAGAAGCGGGCACAGCCCAGCTATACAAGCAGAGGAACGCAAGATGGCTTGTCGTTTGACTTTGCAACTACCAAAATACGGGCTACGATACTTTCCTCCAAGTCTTGGCTCTCTGCGTGAGCTCGACGTACAAGGCGATTTTATTCGACGCAGCGGCGGGGCTTAGTAATGCGTGTCAATGGCTTGACATCAAATTTAACGCCATGCCGCTAAACCCCAAGCGAGAATCGTGGCGGCTCCTCCGAGTTTGAAGCACCGGCAGGGCTCACCACAACCTCTGGATACCGCTGGATACCTCTGGATCTAGCCTCTTCGGCGATGGGCGCAGCTCCGCAGCGCGTTGACCCTGGGCTAAGCATTGCGCTACAGGGGCCCGTTCGAGCAGCGGTGCTGGAGCGCTGGTGAAGAGACCGATGCGCATTGGAGGAGCCAGTGCTGTGAAGACCAGCGCCAGCACGGGGCGAACTCAGCCGCATACGAGAGCTCCAGACACTATTGGGCCTGCCCTTGTGGCAAGGTGCGAGGTACGAAGGCCAGCTCCGTATTGATACTGGACGACGGAGAAAATCTCGCAGCGAGGAACGAGCCGCTGGTCGACTCCATTGCTGGACTCGTTGATGGTTGGCCCCGCGCCCCCCTGAACGTCGCGGGCCAGAGGCTGATGATGGATGGATGCTGGCATCAACCAGTCACTGCAGCTGAACAAAGCAGCACGGTTCATCAATCTTAAAATTTGCCTAGCGGCTAAGAAATCCTCTTATCGCGCAATGCCAGGGCACCCCAAGTATTGGTACACGCTTCATCCACAGCTCATATATACTAAGGCACCTACCTAGTAATACGGGAAGCGCAGCGGGTTCTGTGTTCCTGTCACACGGCGATTGAGTGGGCTCCATCCAGATAATGCCGCCGCCCGTGGTTTTAATTTATTTTATTAGGTATTTTTCTTTTCATCCTCGTACTCTCCTCTCGGTGCCCTTTGCTTCATCGGCTGCCCTTCCCGTAACCGTCGTACCTGAGACGGGTCCAGTGGCCGCTTGCAGCTGTGCGTCCCAGCACGCGAGACCAAACTAAGATACACCCGTCGTAGGAACAATCCTTCTTCTCCCAATGTAGCCGCAGAATCAAAGCAAAAGAGAATGGTGCATAATCTTGCCCGGTTGGGTTAATCGGTGTGTTAATTACAGGTTGCTATTGATCACGGCCTATGCCACCGTTCCATCGCCAACAGATACGAGAAATTCTAACCAAATCGTGCGGCCCCCTTTTTACCAGCAAAAGAGGATCTCGATTCGCCAGTTCCAGTTTCCGGCACCGTGTCATCTGCAACTAAGCCACCGCCAGCGCAGTTCCAGAACCAGGGCCGAGAGAAAAAAAAATCACCGTAACGTTTTGCCGCAGTTGCTCATCCGAGTAAGCGAGAAAAATGAGATCGAGACATCTCACGCCGTAGGTATCTCCGATAGTCGTTCAACGGGCCTCTATCAATCTCAGCTATTGCTTGTTCTCGTATCTGGACTTCGTATCGACGGCCGTCTCCCCTATTCGTTCGCGCGTGCTTGTATATAGAGTTTTGGAGTACATCTAGAGTACCATGTGGCAGCCTTACTGGCGCCCGCTGCGGCTGCACGAATGAGCAGTACCTGTCAAGTCACCGGTACGCGCTTGGCCCTATCAAGCATCGTCAGCAACCACGCCGCTGGCGCAGTGTGCAGCACTATCTTAGCACTTGGTCGTACCCAGTACAGAGCGCGCCAAGTACCGCCACTTTGCTGTTACCGCTGTAGCCTGCCACGGGCTTGTACCCCCATCGTTTTCAGCCAAGCCCGCCAGCGCCGTATTCTGCGGCAGTCAAGAGTCCAGGGGCCCGGCGAAGGTACTTGGCGCGCAGCTGTCGCTGGGTACCGGCTACCAAGCCATGCCCGAACCGAACCTGGCCCTACGGGACCCTTTAGGTAGCATGTATCTGGACCAGCCAGCAATCTGCCAATAAACCGCCTCTTTTTTTCTTGACCCCCATCCCATTATCCCATCCCATATCTCAACCCGACATCTGTCCAGAACGCGAATTTGCTCAGCTAGCGCCTGTGTTGCAGTCTGTGGCCGTTGGTCTGTTGCATCTGCCCATTGTGGTTGTGGGTTCGGCTTGGCTCCGTGCTCTGCTTTTTGGGGGCTTCTCTCACGATCTTTGCTTGTGCGGTCAGAAACGGCGCATTAGCCCCCCCCCTTCTGGCTGTGTTCTGTCTCTCGTTTTTGGCTCTGCATTGAGCTGCTTGCATTTTTTTTGCTCTTCCTAGCGTGGCTCCGTATCTAAGCCCACACGACGCCGCCAGTGCATCCGCTTCTGCTGTCACGCCGATTCCGTAACTCGACACCTGTCGACTCTTGACTTTCTTCCCGCAGTTCGGATCACAGCTATTCACCCTGGCTTCCCAAAGGCATCCGGCCGGCTCCTCGAGCTCCTTCAACGACCGGCCTGTGCCGTCACATCATCGACGGCGCTCTTCGGCGGGACACCACACCCTAAGCGAGGTGCGCTCGGGCAACCTGTTGTCCATCCATCCTCGCTCTGCCAATCAGTCCCAGCTGTCCCCCATCGTTGGTACGTTTCGTCTCTCTTCCGCCTCTCCCTTGCAGTGTTCCCGCGTCCGCCGGGTTGTCTGCCCTGCGTCATCTTGTGTTGCGCAAACCTCGAGTTACTCGCTGGCTAACCTCTGTGTCTCCTGGCCCTTTCCTATAGGCACTCCGGCCGATCCAATGTCGCTCTCCCGAAGCCCATCACCTGTCCCGGGTGGTGGGTGGTCGAGTCCTGGCTTGAATATGAACAGCGGCAGGACGAGTCCTGCCAATGTCGGTGGCAACCCCTCGTCTTGGGAAACCGCCAAGATGAGGAAGCACGGTGCCAACGGCTACCCATCCTTCTCGACGCAGAACCAGGGCTTCTTTACTCGCCACATGCGTCGCATCTCTAGCAGCCTGCCACGATTCAACTCTGGCATTGGCAACACCTATGCCGAGCGGGAGAAGTTTGAGCGAGAGGGATACAACGCAGCCTCTGGCGGAAGGATACGATCGTTCTTTGCCCGCCTTGGTAGAAGGCTGAAGTGGAGGATCCTCCTTCCGCTGATAATAGTTTGCACCATCATCATCTACTACGGCACCCGTAAGTGCAATCATGCATGACATTCAGTTTTGACGTTTTTTGGGTTTTCAGCTTGGCTAACTGGAGGATAGACGAGGCCCCCGGGTTCGTTCATTGGTGGCGACGATCCAGCATAGGTGGAAATGGCGAAAAGTTCGTCATCATTCTGGCTGCCAACGTCGGCGGAGGTGTCATGGAGTGGAAGGGCGCTCGAGAGTGGGCCATTGAACGAGACAGCGTACGCAACAAGCGGAAATATGCCACTAGATGGGGCTACGATTTGGAAATTGTCGACATGAAGACCAAGAAGCGATATGCGCACGAGTGGCGAGAGAGCTGGGAAAAGGTTGACTTCTTGCGGAACACGATGCGAAAGTACCCCAAGGCTGAATGGTGAGACGACAATCCCCTGATGACCTCTTTTTGCATTTGACTAATCAAGCCTCTAGGTTCTGGTGGCTCGACCTCAACACTTACGTTATGGAGCCTGGGTACTCTTTACAGCACCATCTGTTTAACCACCTCGACCGCCATGTATACCGTGACATCAACGACTTCAACCCCCTCAACATCTCCCATCCCCCCACGGACCTGTATCTGGATGCAGATGCGCGAAGCCCTACCGGCGATGGAAAAATCAACTCTGTGAACCTCATGCTCTCTCAGGACTGTTCTGGATTCAACCTGGGCTCTTTCTTCGTCAGACGCAGCGACTGGACCGAACAACTTTTGGATATTTGGTGGGACCCGGTGCTGTATGAGCAGAAGCACATGGAATGGGAACACAAGGAGCAAGACGCCCTTGAGCAGCTGTACCGAACGCAGCCTTGGATTCGACAGCATACCGGCTTCTTACCGCAACGCATGATCAACAGCTTCCCTCCTGCTGCGTGCGCGGACGACACTGGCTTGAACAACACCAGGATACACTACAACGAAAAAGAGCGCGACTTCGTAGTCAATATGGCTGGCTGCGAATGGGGCCGCGATTGTTGGGGTGAGATGTATCACTACCGAGAGTTCAGCTACTGGCTCAACCGAAATCCTTGGGAACTCTTCAAGGAGGAGATTGTGGCCCTCATCTGGTACAAGCTCACTGGCCAGCGAGTCAAGTTATAATCCCTGCTTCATATTGCGTCAGCAAGGGAGCGAATAATTTGATTTGATTTGGCTTCTCCATCTTGTGCCGGCACAACCTCTCATTTTACAAACCAAGAATTAGACAACGTACTCGTTGCCGGCTTCATTTTATCAGCACAGAGCATTCTGAGAAATCATTTGCTTTTTTCTTCTTCTTTGATTTTGCTTGTTGCATAGATGCTGATCTTACATATTTTTCTTGACTGTATCAACGCATCAACATGTTGACCTTTTCTGCACGGATGGACGATTATAATTTACGATGATTGGGGAGGTGCGCTACTTTCTGATGAGATGACGAACTACAAACACATCTACGCCAAACGGCTCAGACTTCCAACAGACTGATGCGGCTTGCGTTTCTCTTAATAATGGGGCAAAAAGTTGAGCGGCTGATGGCAGTTTGGCCGAGAAAGCGAGATGTCAATAAGGAGAGGAAGAGAGGCGAAATACTCGCTTCCCGAAGTCGAACATATATGGGTACGGGGAATAAACAAACGGAGGGGGTTATCCAAAAGGAAAGAAGAGATTCGGGAAAGGCAAAGGCTCACGATGCATAGGGCGCCCATTGCGTGGCTGTCGCCTGGCGTTGGGCACTTATAACGTTTTTTGGTGAATTTTTCTTTAATTTTTTTTATTAAAAAAATCTTGGGGTGGCATTCAAATCAGGTCGCCCGTATTTTACGATTGGGTATATACTCCAAAGAGATAATTTTATAGAAACGCGTTTTGTACTTTTGAAAAATTGTGTTTTTGTTTTTTTCTTTTACTTTGGGTCAGCCACATGATGGTGATACTGTTAGAATAGTACATATAGCTTATGTAGAAAAGGAAAAAGATCATCGACCCGTTAGATCTATGTCTAGGCCTATAATTGATAGCCCCGATGTGAGGGCTTTCTACCGTGCATCCGTGCAGAAGTGGTTGCTGATCCCGGCGGAGCTCTGTCAAGGCCAGGGCCCCGTTTATGGCTCTCGAGGCGAGTCGTGGAGCAGATAAGCGATGGAGACAAGGGGGGTGGTAGATAATGGAATGGCTGCACGAAACTGATCTGCAGTGAAAACGGCGGCACTAGGCAGGTGTCATTGGAGGAAGATGCTGGAGGTGAATGTGATGGCAATTCAGAGAAGATTTTGCGTAAAGATGGGGAAGCTGGGGAAAATGGAGTGTCACGAGGCTAGACATGCTGGCCTATTTCGAAGGAGGCCATGTCTCATATCTTTGTTAATTAGGCGATGAACATGCAAGCGACAGAGTAAGATCCAAGAGTATGCCTATTCTATATCGTTATTTTGATGCTTTGACGTTGAGTGGCTCTCACGGCACTACTTATACTTGGGTGTCTCTCCTTTGTGCTATATACGCCTCCATCCGTCTCACGACTCTCGTTGGCTGGAGACGGCAAACGGGCGATAGTACATATCGGGCCATTTGCTTGAAACAAAAAACGGACTTGCAAACGATTATAGGCCCGAATTGGAACCAATCTAACGTGCCGATCCGGCGGTATCTCGCTGCCGTTCAACGGCATATAAATGGAAGTGGAGGGGTTTGCCGGCGCCTGTGCTTACTTGCGGAAAGCTGCGCTGAAGATCGCGATAGGGGGGGGGGCCCTG
>KQ479114.1:77313-107936 GCA_000331835.2 Trichoderma hamatum GD12
GGGGGGGGGGGCCCTGTGGTCGCCTAATGTAGCGGTTTCTGGGCACGTTTTCTTCTTTGTTTTGGAAGGTGTGGCACGATGTTTCAAGTTACTGGAGATGCTTACGAAAGTTTGGGTCGCGATATGTGGGCGTTGAGTCTATCATTTGGATATCCAATGTTACATGTATGCCAATGTTACGTGTCTGTCTGTATCTTAGTAGCTTTCTCTGCTTTTTTAGCGGCGGTGTCACCATTGTAGGGAAGAATGATATCTACTGCTTCACCCATGCGCTATCTTGCGGCCGCAGAAGAAGATGATTATAATTTGATGCTGTAGAGAGAAGAGAGAAAGCAGAATATGCTTTGTTGGCATCTCGATAGTCGATGCAGTCTAGCAATAGCGCACCCTTGATGCTGTCTTACACACTCTGCTTGCCGTGCAGGTACAGCGCTTGGCCCCGCGGCTAAGCTGCTCGATTGATTGTGAGGGATCGTGAATAATAAGCATAAATTCGCAAGAAATGCAAGGCGAGGCTAACGCCAAGCGGCGAAGGCAGGCGGATGAGACCAGGGTCGAAGGCTTGGCACCATATATTGATGAGAAGTGAGGAGGGCAAAATTGATGGAAAAAATGAAAATAAACTTCAAATCTGGGGGCCATTGCAATTGAGTTTCTCACATTGCCCAAGGTTTCCATTCCGGTGGTGTTATCTCACGATAATGGAGTCAAAAGGCTCGATGCGCTATATTTTAGGTGCATTTACGCGGTGATTGCAGCTGATCTGCGCTGCCAGTATTCGCAGTACCTCCCTGTAAAGACAATGATGAGCGCATCTGCCTCCTAGGAGGAAGGTCCCGTTCATGGGCTCTTTCCTATTGTATGAGTTCACGTGAAGAATGCAACCTCTTGATGAGTCCATCCAGCTTTTCTATCCTCCAACTCAACTTCCATCCCAGCTGCAAGGAGCGGGATTTGATATTTTCATCCTCTCTTCAGCATAGTCTCTTACACGGCTCCTCTCACCGGCAGTAGAGCGAGGGCTAGACCGGCAACGATCGCCGGTGAAACAGAAGCTTATGTTCCATTGTTCCTCCAAGACGACCAGACGGTCCGAACTAAGACGGCGCATCGTCTCATCTTGCCCGTCCTCATCTAGCCACTCAGGGCCTACGCAAACGCTGATCAGGGGTTCAAAAGCC
Organism: Trichoderma hamatum GD12; assembly: GCA_000331835.2. Taxonomy (NCBI): domain Eukaryota; kingdom Fungi; phylum Ascomycota; class Sordariomycetes; order Hypocreales; family Hypocreaceae; genus Trichoderma; species Trichoderma hamatum. The sequence goes on from KQ479114.1 coordinate 78,495, forward strand.
GAACAGCGCGAACTTTAGGCGCGAGTAGCCTGTGCGACCCCCCTGTCACAGGTCTTCATTGGCCGTGATGCGCTGACACTGGCCGTCTCACAATTTCACCATCTCTCAACCACAGCGAGAATTTGGTGCTCGCATGGCCGTCTATCCCTTTGATACTGGGCATCAGCCCTAGTCGAGGTACTATTGACAGCTATTGTCACAGAAATGATACCTGAGTGATGGATGTCTGGGTGATCCACCATGTATGAGATTCGGGGGGGTCTGAAATGTCTCTCGCTCATTGCCTTTAGACCCTGTCCGTGGAACAGGAACAGGAACAGGGACAGGAACACTCGAGACATTAGAGTTTTTTGTATTTAGATGGCCATGTGCCCCCCTCGTGATACTGGCGTTCTAGCAGCCTCGTTACAAGCAGCGCGCTTTGGCCTTCACTTCTCTTTCAGCCCCATCCCTTCCACTCACTGAACTCTCAATCCGTGCCGTTCAATCCTTCCGGCCGATAGTGTTCTAAATTGAGTTACGAATAGTCTTTCTTTAAGAGGCTGCATCAGAAGCTTCGTGTTCGCCCGTTATTCATAGCACATCAATAAGCTTCGTTATTGATAGCATCAGCCCGTCCAACCGCTCACTCTTTTTTTGAATAAAGCACCCCGAAGCTGCTACCCCCCTTGGGCAATTTGATACCAAGTTCTATCGTTATGCACAATCCTTTTTTACTATAACCTAGGCGGTTATTGGATCTTTATCAACTCTTATACATTCCTTAACCATCACGAACATTGCTAGACGCAGCCTCCACGTTCTTTATTTTTGTGGCCGGCTTATATTGTCACTACACTCTCTTTGAATACTCAAACACGAACATATTTTGAAGGCTTTTGCAGACCAAAGATCACCATGTATACTTCTACAGGCATCACCTTGTCTCTCGGCGCTCTCCTCGCTGGAGCTGCCAATGCTCAGTACAGCTTGAGCGTCACCTACGACACCAGCAATTTCTTTTCCAGCTTTGACTTCTTCACCGACCACGACCCTACGAATGGATTTGTTGAATATGTTGATGCCAACACAGCCAAATCCCTCAACCTTACCTCGACCGCTTCGGGATCGGTAATTATGGGCGTCGATTCGAAAGAAACAAACCCTGCCAACGGCCGCAAGTCAGTCCGTGTGACATCGCAGCAATCTTTCACCCACGGCCTCTTCATCGCCGACATTGCTCACATGCCAGGCAGCGTCTGCGGAGCCTGGCCCGCCTTCTGGATGGTTGGCCCTAACTGGCCAAGCTCGGGCGAAATAGACATCATCGAAGGCGTTAACACGCAGACGTCTGATTCTATTACTCTGCATACTTCTGCTGGCTTCTCTGTCGGCAATGATGGATCCAACTCGGGAACGAAACTGCTCGGCAGCAACTGTGAGGGCAACGGTGGATGCAGCCAGAGCACCTCGGACAACCAGAACTACGGAGATGGATTCAATGCCATCAATGGAGGTGTTTACGCTACTGAGTGGACATCTGACCACATTTCCGTCTGGTTCTTCCCCCGAACTGGCATTCCCGCTGATATCGGTTCCGAGAACCCCAATCCTAGCGGATGGGGCACTCCTCTGGCCCGGTTTAACCCCGCCAGTGGCAGCAGCATTGATGACCACTTCCAGAACAACCAGCTTGTCTTTGACACTACCTTTTGCGGTGATTGGGCTGGCGCTGACAGTGTTTGGAAGTCCAACGCCGAATGCTCCGCCTTGGCCAGCACGTGCAAGGAATACGTTGCTAACAACCCTACGGCCTTTGTGGATGCCTTTTGGAGTGTCAACTCTATCAAGGTATATGACCAAGGCCACGGTTCCCCTAACGCTACTTCCACCGTTGCTGTCAAGGCTGCTGCTGGTCCAAAGAGACCTATGAAGTTCAGAGCTTAAGAAGGGGAAAAGTGATGAGGCGAGATACTCGGGAGCAGGCGGAGAAATTAGTCGGCTGGATGATGGTAAATGACGCTTTATGAGTGTATATATTTATGCATATATATATATGTCTCCTTTTCTTCTTTTGACCTTTTTCTTCTTCTTTGGATTTTACCTTCTTCTTCTTATACATAACAATTGTGTATTTATAGATGGCTACATAGTGATGGCAATCCATATATATATTTTTTTTCAACCATACCGTGCAACATGTGAGATTAAAACAAACTGCATGCACCATTGTTATTGATGTTGAATACTAAGGGTTCGCTTGATGATTGTCAGTCTAAATCTAGCCTGGCGTGACTAAGGCGGGCCGAGCCTAGCTGGCCCATCTTGACTCTGTAAATCGGCAGGCAGATGTTATTAGTCGCCAGGCTTTTTATAGAACATGTAGATGGAACCAAATTCATTTGGGAGCTTAATGCCACATCCTACTTCCGAATGCAAAAGCCACTTTGGAATTGCAAAATGCCCGAATCACTGTCCAGTAAAAGGTGTCTGGCTATTGGTGCAGCATTCTTTTATGGGTACCTCTTATACTTCAATCGAAACAAGACCGTCTTTTGGAAGCCACTGCATTTTATCCAGACTTGTCAAAAGTAGAGCAGAATGCTTGATTAGTAGGCTGCGCTGGTTTGAGGGAGATACAGGACACGCTGACAGGCTTTATTGAGGTGGCATTCTTCGGAATACGGAGTGCATGTAGGTACTACCTCTATACAGTTGCGTTGCATTTATATGGGTCAATCATCCTCTTTTGGCACCGAGGCGGCCTTATTCTCACTTCACGGCATCAGACATATATTGCACGCACCGTTCTTCAACTGCTCATCTCTATCGCAACAGGGCCCTAGCTGGTGTCGACGCTTTTCATGGACACGTATAATTGGATCTTACAGACATCGCCTGGTTCGTTTGTCGAAATGAGCACCATGTTCACAATGGCGGATCTTTCCACAAACTACTCGTTCTACATGGTATGAGGGCTTAGCAGACCATCTTTCCTCTTGAACAACGGAATTTGGTGAAATAAATCGACTGGAAATTGACGTGCATCAGGTTCCAGCGGCATTTACTCTATGCTGGCTCCCCGCCGCTTATGGCCATCTCCTGGCGGGCAAACACTTTGATGAGACCAACCCGCGGCATACGCAGGCGGCTGTTCTCAAAGATGACAAGATGGACAAGGCTGTAAGCATCTTTCCCCCTTCTTTTGCTAACAATTCTGAATTCAAATAAAACTAATAACACACCGGCTAACCGTGTCTTCTTTGAAACAGCGGCAGCAACGCATCACACGAGCGCTGAGCGCCATGGAAAACGGCTTCGAATCACTGGGCATGTTCGCGGGGGGCGTAGCAGCGGCCAACTACGCGGGCGTGGACGTCTATACGCTCAATCTGCTGACGATTGAGTATGTCTTTTCGCGGGTGCTATACATCTTTGTGTACATCGTGCTGTGCGAGAATGGGAAGCTGTCGCCTCTGAGGACCTTGTCTTGGCTGTTGGGGGTTGTGAGCATGTTTGCGTTGTGGATTATGGCTGGGTTGAAGGTTGGGGCTTAGATGGCATCCTTATTCATCATACGTAGCTTAGATATCACATTGGATTTTTGGCTTGGCTTTGTTGACCGTCTCTTAGTTGCCTTGGCCGCTCTTTCTATTCATGGTTGGCCGTTCTGTGTCACGTAACATGTACTTTCCGACCGCTTTTATATGCAACAAAAGGAAAAAAGAGTCAAGAGCCTACTACTCACCGTTTTGTTTGCTGGGAATATATGCTGACCGACTATTGTTTCTACATGGTTCTTGCTCTGCTTGGATGAGAATGATGAAGCAGCCATCAACGAGAGCAACAGAATTAATGGTAGCCTGAGTATGTCAACAGTGATTCATAGCTCATCAGCTGTCCACGCCGCTTACAAGTGCCGTGGTTAAAGCGTATATCCATCACCGATATAAAGAACACTATAACGTCTCGTGTTCCTTCTCCAATTGTATGAACGCTCGGGGAAGGCACCTACCACCAGCATGTCCAGCTTTCCTCACACAAACAAGGCACCAAGTACTACTTAGTCTGCCTTAAACTCTGCCTTCTCGACCGTGGGCAAGCTCAACCAACTGCTGTTCCACAAACAACATAGTCGTATCACAAAGAATAAGTTTATAAACCAGTCCTACAGCTTACGCAAACTCATCAAACAACAACAAAAACACCCACAACGAAGAACAGAAGCAGAATTTCCTGAAAAATGCATCCCCTCAACCCCATCCTCTCTGTCCTTCTCCTCGCATCCTCCAGCGGGGCCACGAGCCTCGCTCCATCGCTGCTTGCCACAGCTACACCCGCCTCTCTCTTCACCCCCTCCAACACGACCATCTCTACCGCTGGACCGACCGCCACGTCCATCCATTGCGACATCACATACTGCGTCAACGGCACGTCCTTCTGCCATTTCTGGGCTGGCATCACCACATGGCACATGTCGGGGCCGTCGCCGGGGGAGCTGCGGACGACACTGGGAAGCTGCAAGGTTGGAAAAGCAAGAAGGACGGCAGTTTGAAACAAAGGGAACAATCATGAGAATCTGGTATTCTAGAAAAGGGTTGTGGATGATACTAGATTGGGCTAATGGAAGGATAAGGGAAACCTAGAGGTGTTATGTTGTGGCTGGCAAGATCCAGACTGCTCGCTGATCATGGGTCAATGATGACGGAAAGGGAAAGGGAAAGGGAAATTGGCAAGATGGGCTTCAGAGCCTTCAGTTCGTCTAAAGATTGAATGCATAGGTGAAATTGACAGAATGATAATAAAAATTGACCAGCTGCCTAAAGTACACATGATGCCGCTTATCTGACTCAAACTAATACAATTCCTATTCAAGGCTCCCTAGCGAATTCTACCACCATATATATACTAACCCGAGCCTCTATGTCTACGTGCCATATCTTCGCGGCTCGCCGTATACACAATTAGCATGCTTCATCAATAATCCTCAGCTTCTGTGGAAATTCATCAGTAATCAGAACCAGAAGCCGCCTCTAAGCCCCCAAAACTTCGGTTTCTTACTAACCTCAGAGCTTCAGAATCTGCTGTTGGCACCGCAGAGTAGCCGGGCTTGGTGCTCCTAGAAATGTCTCCATTGGGGGAAGGCTCATCGTCATCGTCATCTTGGTCGTCAGCACCGTGCTCTTCATCAGCCAACGTCTCCGGCGGGAAAGACACGTCATCTTTGATCCTCAGCACAAAAAAGGCAGCGACAAGGGCAAAGACACCTCCAAGAGCCAAGACAATACCGATACTGTGGTCACCAGGAGTTCCTCTCGGCTTTTGCCAGATCTTGAAAATCAAGCTCGATCCTACGTTAGCGATGATTTGTGGAGCAGAAACAGACATATTGTGGATGCCCATAATGACACCCGCTTGATCAACCTCTTCCTTTGGTGGATCTGTAAGTTCCATTGGGGATGTATTGCTAGTGGCGGGAATTGGGGCAGGGAGTGTTGGAGGAGAATCATGGTTATCATTTCGGTGATGGCGTTTAGCCCGAGCGAGAGCATCACGCCGACTGATCTCGGCACTGATGATAGCGAATGGTGCCCACAGAGTGATGGCCCACGTAATCCCAGCAATTCCAATCAAGGCGGTAGCGGCATTCACAGACCTCACAAATACGGTGCAGACCATAACGATGGCGAACAAGATGAGAGATCCAAACCAAGTCCGTCTAAGGGTAAGACCAGGTATCCTCAAGCGATCCAGGAACGACTTCTTGGCGCTAGACTCCGAATCATCTGATACGGGATGGCTATCATAGGTTGGAGCAACGAAAAACGGGAGAAAGACATTTGTCAACAGGCTAACAATGGAGTTGATGAGGAGAGCAAATGAGCCGATTCGAGTCGCGTGCTCGTACAACTTGTCAATCTCTTCAGGAGACATGTGAGGATTCTCCTCAAGGAAGGGTTGAACGTAGATCTCGCCAATGTACGAAGACGTATAAAATAAAAGGGGGAAGAAGCCAACCCAGCCAAAGAACTGGACTTGGCATACCCGCTTGATCTGTGGTGGCATTCTTTTGATGGATTTGAACAGCGTAAAGAAGAAGACGAAAATGCTTTGCTTCTTCTTCGGAGGCCCGTCCATTCGGGGATCTCGTTCTTTGATTAGAGCGGCACTCATAATTACTGTGGCGCCTAGAGAAATACTCGCAATTGCGCAGAGGATTTTGAACTGGGTGTCTCCTAAGAACCAAAAGGAATTCGTCAAGTTAACATATCCCGCGATATAGCCAATGATATTTCCAATGCCAGTCATTCGGCTGGCCATGGAGTTGGCAGCTTCTTGCTGATGAGCTGGTCCGCAGTCAACGATGAAGGTTCGGAGAGCAGCTTGGACCGTATTGATAGCAAAGTCGAGAAGATACACCCCAATCACCGCCGTTACAATAACGGTAACTTTGACACCATGAGACTGGGGATCCGCTCCAAAGATGCCCAGCACACCACCGACAATTTCTTTGGTCCAGGCTAGGAAGAGAAGCCCGACAATGGTGGCAGCGGCACCGCCAAGCATGAACGGTTTCCGTTTACCCCATGAGATGCGACAGTTATCGCTCAACATGCCAACATATGGCTGCACCAAAGTACCGGTAAGAGGCCCCGCTATCCAGACCAAGGCCATGAGAGACTTGCTCAGCCCCAGGGACAATAAATATGGCGAGCCATTGGAGAGCTCGACGGACCATGCGATTTGGAGACCTCCAATTCCAATTGTCAAGACGGTCAGATACCATAAGCTCTTGGTGGTTTGGCTGTCATCGACATGGCTCTCGACTCGTCCCAAGCGAGCACCAAATGCATCATAGTCAGTCGGCGGTAAGAGCGGCGACTGCTCATCGTTTATCGTTTCGCGCTCTCGAGGCTCGTCGACGGAGCGATTGCGAGGGGTGCTGGCGTCTGGAGTTTGCGACGTACTCGCGCTTGAAGCACCGCGCTGCTGGTGAGGACTATGCGTCTCGCCTTGATCAGCGTCGTGGGGGGATGATGCCGTCATGATGGGGGTGGAGCAGGCGCGTTGACACGGCCTTGAGATGTGGATGCGATTAGCTCCGTTGGTTCAGTGGAGAAGCATGCGATGCTTGAATAGCAGAGCGACGATGGCGATGCTATGAAGATGACGGATGCGGGCGGCAGTTTCACGAGAGGGCCATGACCGGCTGCGGCGATGCTGAACAGCCCTGGAGGCTTTCGTGCTGGGATGCAATCAAGTTGGGGAAGGCAGTCGTGCGGCCGGGGTAGCAAATAGATGGCTAGGAGCTTTGCTCAAATCAGACAAATCATGTGGCGGAGCTGAGGATCCTTAGAGCGCCAACTGACCACGCGATCGCATACCTAGCACTGCTGTCAACGATTTAGAGATGGTCGATCGAGGCTGTGGTTCTGTGGTACAGATGCAGGTGCCAATGGTGAGACACGCTACATAGACAAGAGAGAGCCTTTGTCAGGTCAAACCGCATCACGAGCTCCGGGAGCAGCTCGGTTGGCATCGTGATGCGTCATGTGGGCTGGGGCCAATCAGGATGCTCAGGCGCTGACGCAGGCGCTGACGCTCAGGCACAATGAGTGCTAAACGGAGCGCTGGAGGGGCATTCACGTCACTGGCCAGACGAGCTGAGTCAAATGGATTCATAGACAGCCCCACCAAGAACGTGAAGATGACGGGGCTATTACGCTGTATTTATGTCGAAACAGCGAATAACCATTAATAACTGATTTTAGGGCAATCATGTACTATCTCCCAGGTTTTTGAGGGACGCGTATATGCCATGGAATACCATTTTCTTATTACACACCCTGCCATCTTAATACCTCAGCTAAGTGAAGTATCTAGTGGTCATGAGTAAGCTCAACTTACACATTTAATTCGAGACATATACTACAGTTGTGATAGCAGTAAATTTGCATATGGCATACTATTCTTCTCCCTCTAATTCCCCAGTTATCATCTCTCTTTTCTCGCATGGCTTATAAGAATGCATATATTGGATATATTTCAGCAGTACCGCTGTTGACTCTGGCCACGGCATATACTCCAACAAGCGGATAGCATAAGCAATGCATTATTCGGATATTCCGCCTGCATGTTCTGAGTAATATAAAGCCCGCTTAATGCGTTATCGATCCATCTCGTATCGTAATGTGATGCTGGTACTAACCCAGCTACCTACCCTACTCGGATAGCATCTATTTGGGTTCCGACTTGTCGCGTAGCATCTTGGTTGTTGTCTGATACTTTTCCAAAAGGCCTCTCATACTACCTCTTGTTAGTCATGGGTTAACATAGGCCCTCATTGATTGCCACACGGATGCACGGCTAGAGCATCACTCTGCTGTTTGCTGGTATTGATGTACGTCAACTCAACATGATAGCAGCCCTTCAGTCTAAGTAGATGATACAGATAATCTATCTCCATCACTTAATAGAAAGTCTAAATAGAAACTATGGCATACGAGTGGTATTGGACTTCTTATCGTATGTAGTTCAAAATAACAGAGTCAACCTCGGGTGCATTGGCAGATCTCTATAGCCACTGACGTGTAACGAATGCTACCCAGATACTGATATGGAATAATTTCAAATTTCTAGAAAATGACGAGAAAAAGATGTCTGCCATAATATTTCATTGATGCGGTTTATTATATATACTATATTACGACAAAACCAGACACCTTGTTCTTTACTAGTTGATATCATTGAAAACGTTGAAACGACCATAAATCAATCCCGGTTAGCACAGGATTGCCAGTCATTGAATACCGCCTGAAATCGTAGCCCATATACCTCCACTGCAAACCACTAATTCATCAATGATTTACATTATAGGCTAAAAGCTTCTTGAAAAAGAGCTCTCTATCAATACAGCCTGCAGGAATGTCAAAGCTTCATGATCGAAATCGAAATCCCGTCTTAGATCAGTCTCCCTTTTCAGGCCGTTGATAATTGCGGGGCCTCGGCCTAGAAGTGTAGATCACAGAAGTCTGACAGGCTAGGTTGCATCCAGCGTTCCAGCATTCCAGAGGCCTTCTAGTTCGCACATGTCAGTCCGGGGATGGATTGTAACAAAGATCAAAAGATGGAACTCCGGGCACGGGTAACGTAGCGCTGGCACCGCGGTTTCAGTCCCACCCATTGTGTGTGATTTTTTACTGATTTTTTTCTCTTCTCCTTTCTCCTTTCGGTGTGTTGGGTCTCAGGTACGCTAAACAAACGCTTGCGTAAGGATTTGATGTTTGTCTTGAATGGTAGGTTGGGAGTACATGTGCACCGCAGCCTGCCTCGTACTACCTGTTATTCGCCCCCCTCAACAATCTCTCAACCAGTCAAGGAGGCAAAGCGCTATCTTCTGTAGGGCTGTTCTCTGCAAGATTATCCCGTACTGTGGCTGAAGGTCTAGAAGGAAAAAGAGGCGCCCGCATCGGAGACGACGAGAGATCAACGTTGTATCGCCGGCGCTTTGCGGGAACGGCACTACCGAGAGGGAGGGCGTCTTGGGCGTCTTGGTCGGTACATGAAGATGGTGGCGCAGACGGAAAACCGCCACAGCCGCTGAAGACCCGAAGCTCGAAGAACCATGGCTGAAGCCTTGGACGGCTTTCTCAGCGGTAGCAGCAGATCGCCAAGGGTGGGAAACACGCTCGGCCACACGGCTCGGGGCTGGGTCAGTGCTTAGATAATCCGTGCGCGCCCAGGTTTACTGCTATATTAGACAATATGCCGGCGCATCAAGAAGGAGAAATTAAAACTTGATGCGGAAGCGCCGAGCCGTTGAGAATCTACCAGCGAGCTAGGTATTAGTAGTACTGTAGTATAAGCAGTCATGTATCGTAGTAATGTCAATTTATAGCATGTGTAAGATCATGCTGCTATTACTGTAGCAGTAACACAGACATGTAAGCAATATAGGGACTACCTACTCTTAGGCACATACATATGCAAGGAGCACAGATCCGTGACCGATCCAAAGCGCGCCCGTCGCCATCGAGCATCGACAACTGACAGACATCCCTGTCCGTTTGCGAATCCCACGAGGACCTTTTACAGAAATATCTGCTATTCAACACCAAAGGCGCTAACGTGGACGTGCGACGGCCCAGCGAGTCAGTGTGGCCCAGCGTGACCAACAGATGCTCCTCCCGTCTGGGATTCCTCGGCGACTCGGGATGTGTGTTTTGGATAATTTGTGCAAAAGAAGTGAAGCACTGCTTACGACGAGGTTCTACACTGCCGGCCAGTCGTTTCGTAAGTCGCTGTCGCATCAAACGCCACATCGGGCGGGAATGCTGGACCGAAGTTTCACGATAACGCCGGCACTTCAGATAGACAGCCTCGGGATAACGAGGGAGAAAAGGCAATCGAGGGCAAATTGGACACAATGCTCCGCACTTAGTAAGACTCTCTGGCTCTGTCTGCGCGCAATCACGGGCTCGTGAGAAAACGGAACCCGCGAGAGACACAGTGCCCACCCTGTCTGCGTGGCTTGGCCAGTGCTCAGCGGATGCTGGGATTGTCCGTGGAATAGACGAGTCCGGATGTCCAAGCTCGGCCTACCAAATTGATGTCTCGCTCGCTGTCTCCGCAATTACTATTACTGTACCCGCGGGTGAAAAAAAAAAGAAACACAAGAGAGTAAGCCGGCAGATCAGGAGGAGCGAAGAAAAAAAAAAGAAAAATAGGAAAAGAAAGATTTAATTAAACGTGCATACATAGCCTGCCGCTGTGGCCAAAATTGCTTCGTGTTGTCCCCCTCCCCTGCTACAGTATTCTCATGCATCTCGGGTGGCGTTCCAAGGTTCTGGCTCTAGCAGCCCTTCCAGAGCGATGGTGGTGTGCAAAAATCGAAAAAATCTCGAACGGCGCGAGGGTTAGCGGCGCCTCCGCAATCCTTCGCACTGACTGCCAGCAGCGAAGGCTTCTAGTATCGCCGTCGGGCTGCACGTTGGGGGCCTAATTCGGTCGGCTCAGCGCCATGGTTGGCCTTGAGGCTGAGAAAAGTTCCGCCTAGGGGGGCGGCCGTTTAGCGACCTCCTGATTCTCCCTCCTAGACACCCCCCTTCTAAAATAGGCCAGGCCAGCCCACTAAAAATTTGTATGCAAACAAGGCCCTTCTCCGGGCTCCAGCGCTCCATCCTGACTTCATCAGTGGGGACTGCGGGAACCCCGGGCTGGGGAATTGCAGCTTACAGAACAAATTCCTGGAGATTCTGGAGTCGCTTGGGTCCAATTTACCGCCTGCTAAGCCAATCGCGGCCGCAAGCAGCGCTTCTGGCCCCTGGTACTTTGGCTGCTGCCTTCTTTTTGCTCCGCTAAATGCGCCGAGCGTTGGAGACGCGGAGCAGCCCAGCGGAGGGGACAGAGAAACAGACCAGTCGCCACCACTGGGCGCTCCGTAAAGGGTACATTGCTGAGCATCGCTGTTGGACCTTTGTGGCACTGCCTGACTAGCAGCAGTTCGCAGATTTGGCCATGGATTCCGTGAGCGGTTTTCCTCGTCCCCTTTAATAGTCCGATGATCTGCTCCCGCCGCGCCTGCGCTTGCTTTTTCTCGTCAAGCCTGGCGTCGAAGCTTGTTCAGCCAACTCAGCACTGCAAACCGCACACAAACCTAGAACACTATAAGCCCCAAGGCTTATCACGGAAGTACCTCTTGCACCGAATCGAATACCTGCCGGGTTCTATATACCTTATATATTACATCACCCCGACATTGACGAGCAGTCAATCCACCTTTGCGCTTTATCGTGATACCCACTCCACATCTACAACCACGGCTGCTATTCTATATACAAACATAAACGCCAACGTCGCTGCCACTTGCGACTCCTTTCTGCTATCTACTACTACTTCGCTACCAACCCTCAACATTACAATGGCTATTCGGGAACGTTTCCGCCGCGCCCTGCGCAGATCCGACGACTCAGACACCATCTCTCAGACAGAGTCCAATGGCACCACGTCCTCGTCAACCCGACAAAGCTCCAGCTCCGAGTCTTCGGCCCCTCAGCTCTCACTAAAAAAGACCAGCTCAACACTATCCAAGACATTCTCCTTTGGCCGTCGCGACAACACCAAGAAGAACGAGGAGAAGATTGCCCGCAAGGAAGAACGAGACCGCAAGAGGAATAAGGGTCGAACCTACAAGCACCCCAGCGAAAAGCCCCTGACGGAGCAGAACCTCAAGCACCAGGAGATGCTCAGCCATTTCACCATGACATTTGGCGCAAGCGACCCGAGCCAAATCATCGATCCCGAGTTTGACGGCATCAGTCCTTGCTGCACTCGCAACTGCAGCATCGACCTCGGATCGTCAGAGAGCATCAATGTATAATCACAAACCAGCTGTTTTTTTTTACTGCAGCATGTGTAATTGCTTGTCGGAGGCCGACAGCCGAAGTCGACGCGATACCATGCCACCACCACCACCGGGAATTTTCCCCATTCGTCAAATCCCACGCATCGGCTATATGCACGCAGCACATCAATTAACTCTTTGAGTATCCAGTCTCCAAAAAATCACCTGACTGGCAAAGACTGTGATGTAGGCAACGTCGGCTGCTTTTTGATCTCATTCGATCTTGTTTTATATCGCTATATTTTTTGTCCCACACCGGGCCTTTCCTTTCTACCTTGTCGTTTAATATGCTAAGAGACGCCACCACCAAGCGTTGGTGGGTGGCCAGCGTACCTGCATGAGGGGAAATCGGCCCAGGGTCTAGATTTATCTAGACTCACGAGACCCTCATGCGACCGCTGCTTTTTCCCTTTTCCTCTTTTGGTGCAATCCGCATTTCAGCTACGGCGCTGCGGGATTCGCAAAGTCGGCTTGTGTATGGTTATTTTATCACGACGCAAAAATGGTTATGATGACGGGGCTGGATTTATACTACATCTAGATGCTTGCGGTGGTTTTTTGCATCTTTGCTCAGAGCTATTTTCCTTTGTCACTTGATTTTTTTTTTTCCATTGGATAGATGGAACAGGGCATGCATTCTACAGGGCTACTAGCCTGGGCTGTAGAGGGAACACGGCGTTGGAGGAAGAATATCACGAAGCATTGGGCTTTATATACAGTACAGATTTTGCGTACTTGTATCTCACAGTTTAGTATCTATTTTAATGAATGAATCTTTTGGTAATTACCAATACCAACAATTTCTTCTACTATGCGACGTGACTTTCGCTTTTACTTCTGGATGCTGAGTGAAGGTGTAATATTTTCTCATTTGTCGTATACACTTACACCCTGCCTGTAGTAAAGACTATCTTTCTTCTAGCAGACCAGCAACATACTTCCTCTCTTCTGACCTGCCACGATCTCTTCTCTTATAGAAAGATCCTTTATTCAGTGCATAGCATAATATCGATACTAACATCATCACGAAGCCTTCATGATGGAGTTTCCCCACCACGCAGCTGGCGAGTGTAGAGAGGCAGTGAATGTTGGCAGGTGCCTCTTCGTGCCTTCCGTCTCGAACGCCAAACGCGTCACTGCCTAGTTTCCCAAACTCTGCCTTTGGATAAATTTTTAAAGAGCGACATTTTGACTGTAGGCTTCATCTTCTCCTTTCTCATAGCTGCATACTCTCCTGACTGACAGTCTTCAGCCTCAACAGTCGTGAGAAACCATGCCGGCCAAGTCGTTCTACGTCCTCAGGCTCAAGACAGTGCCGACCAAATACGGCCTGTCCAAGAACATCCAGGATCTGCTCACGGCCCTCGATCACTACCATGACGGCTCCATCGACGCGGTTGAGCTTGGTAGACTCGTTCGCCTGAGTCCTAATCGGAGAGCATCCATTGCCAACACCATCCAAAAATGTGCCGGTTTACTCAAGAAGTCCCCCGAGGAGATCACGACTTGCGTCGAGGTCATCGAAATGTGCACAGAGCTTCTCGAGATCGCAGGTAAGTAGCATACTCGAATTTGGTTGAACCTCTCCCCTTTTGGCACAGTCTTTTCATTTGTTGACGGTATGCTTCTAGACAGGAAGCCTCCAATGGATGGGTTCCCTTTTATGCGGCTCCCGGTAGAGATACGAGAGCGAGTCCTCGATCTTATGATTAACAACATCTTCCGAACCAAATCCGTTTTGCCAGCTAGCAACAAGAATAGCAGCTGCAAGTGCCCTCGATTCGATCGAGACACTGTCTTCCAGACGGCTCAGATGAAGGATCTTGCATGCATCTTTGGCTCCAATCTCATCACCCTCGAGTTTTTTCGAGTCTTTTTCCGCGAAAAGACCTTTCGGTTTAGATGTACCTGTGAACTGCACTCGCATCTAATCAACAACGACATGTTCCTCGATAATGTGAGAAGCATTGTGGTCCACTGGAGTGGCCCTGAGTCGGCAAAGACATTCCGGCTGCTGACGAAAATGCCGAAACTTGAGAGTCTTGGCATAATAATTTCCAAGTTAACCTTTATCCATCTTAACGAACGATCAGCCCTAATGAAGAGTTTCTTTCCTTTGGCGTTCAAAACCATCAGAATAGCAGATGTCCTTGGTTTGGATGAGCTTTTGGAGCTACGTGGGCTTCACCAAGTAGGGGTGATGCTTGCGCCGACGTCGAGAGGTGGTTCTCAGTCATATAAGATGGACCGGGCAAACCTCTTGGAACTTCTTTCTAGCAGATTGACGCGGGCAAAGGAGGTAAGTCTATAACATTTTAGCCTTTCGTTCAGAGCGCCCATCTAATACTGCATAGGATGATAACCACGACATAGAGCTGGCGTGAAAGAAATGGCGGCATAACACCAAATGGTATTGGCGAGGTTACACCAGGAGTTCTCTCTTCTCTTTTTCATATCTCATCTTCGGTTGGGTTGGTTCCTTTGCCTGGAATGTTTTAATTTTCTCAAAGCCTACGTTTGTACAGGACCAGCTGGTGTATTGGGTTGACCAAGTAACTAATAAACATGGTAATTAATGGATAGGGAGATCATAGACGTAGCCACAATCATGAGCTACAACCACCAGGGCTCTTATTTACCAGGAATGGTGGTGCATCGTGGTATGTAACAACAGATAAATTACGATAACCTCCATAAAAGAAAAAAAGGCCTCGTACTCAAAAAACGTTGTGAATGTTCTTGTCTTGTGCTCATGCAAGAAGCATGAGCATCCGGCTCAAGATCAGCAGGCGTGGACACGCTGACCGAGCATGGAAACAGACGACGGACTATTAATGTTGAGAAGATCTACGGGGTACCTACCGTGGAAGCATGCTATTTTCTAATATCAGCTTGGAGAAGAGGCTCATTGGTATTACAGAGACGCTCTACGCCGCACTCCAGACAACGAGCCTCATAGCCATCGCAAGCTAGAGCTGTCGAGGAGAATTAGCCCAGCAAAATTTTGTCTCTGTGGGAGGACAGCGAGTACAAAACACAAAAGGCGCACGGTAGGAAAGCACTGTAGCCGGAACCTTTAGCCGCCGACGGTCACGTGGATAAGGCACGTGATAATTTACGTTAGCAGGCGCTTTCGTGTGCCCTACTTTGTGGCCCCACAAGGGCCGAAAATTCCACCATGTTTAGCGAGTCCTGTGAAATCCTCCGCTCTCTTTACTTCAACCCGAACAATCGATTCTAACGAGCAGCAAGGCAACGTCCGATACAGTTGCCCAGCATGTCGCTCGTCACGGGAGAGAAGACGAACTTCCAGTTCGTAAGTGATCCCTTCGCTCTCCTTATTCGCATTCAAGAGATGGGTTTCCATTTGCTACGAAGTTTTACGCGATGGTCGAATGTCATTGATGCAGCGGAACAAGTTTCCGGGCATCTGGGATACTTTTCTTGCTGCGACGACAAGGAACAAGATTGGAAAAGTGAAGAGATTTTCGGGCTAACAGTCAATTGTCTAGATCTTGCGTCTTCTGAACACCAACGTTGATGGCAAGCAGAAGGTTATGTACGCCTTGACCAAGATCAAGGGTGTCGGTCGCCGATACTCCAACTTGGTCTGCAAGAAGGCTGATGTCGATCTGAACAAGCGGTACGAGAACATCCATCAACACCAGTTTCTCTGGCAAAAGACTACAAAAAAAAGTGGAATACGAAGAATTTTTTTTTTTGGAAAAACTAACGAATATTTTGCTACAGTGCTGGTGAGCTTACCTCCGAAGAGCTCGAGCGTATTGTGACGATCATCCAAAACCCCACACAATACAAGATCCCCGCCTGGTTCCTCAACAGACAACGCGACATTGTTGACGGCAAGGACTCTCACATCCTGGCCAACGGTGTCGACTCCAAGCTCCGTGAGGATCTTGAGCGCCTCAAGAAGATCCGTGCTCACCGTGGTCTCCGACACTACTGGGGTCTCCGTGTCCGTGGTCAGCACACCAAGACTACCGGTCGTCGTGGCCGGACTGTCGGTGTCTCCAAGAAGAAGGGTGGCTAATGGTTTTATTGTTTTCGGTCTGGGGTGGACAGGCGTGACGGCTGGGTTTTTCATCGTTATGATGAGCATTTCGAAGGGATTGCTTTCTGGCATTCGCAGCTGGTGCTGTACTCTAGATCAGAGTCAAATGAATTAAAAAGCATTTTCAAAGCGTTTACCATGATGACGGTGCTCAAAATTATGATGAAGGCCACAAATATGATGAAATCCCTGCCGTACCTGGCGAGACGTATAGACATTTGTCACGATGGAACAAAAAGGAGTTCTACGAGTTATAGAGTTTTTTAAGGATCAAATTTCTCTTAGGGTATCATTTTATTCCTTTTTTTTTTCCCCTTTAAAATTGCTCTACTTTTGTACATGCGTATTTAATCTTCATGTGTGACCGCCATATCCAACACCTCGACTCTGCCTTGGCCTTTTGTCTCATTACCAATGAATTCAGACAGAGCCTTGAAAGCACCCGGCTCCGCAAAGCCCACTACCTCCCATTCCGAACCCATAACATCTTGGTTCTCAACCTCTTCGATGTAACCCAGAATCCGATCCTTGACTGTGCCGGGAGCCTTTGTCTCGCCGTCCTCTTCTTTTGAGGCGGTCTTGGGGGCCTTGATGGCCTGCTTGAGAATATTTGTAGGGCACGTAATACGGAGCTTCATCCTAGCGCGCGCAACGGGAATGGGTTGGAAAGCAATCAGCGCCTTCATGGCGTCCAGGGCTTGACTCTTTGCGCTCTTGGTTGTCACAACGCCCGTCCAGATGTGTTCTTTTGTCTTGGGCTTAGCCTCACCGGCCTCCGTCGTTGTAGGGGTGGCGGTTCCTGAATCTGTCGTCTTCTCTCCGGTATGCGCCTGTGAGCTCAGCATATCCAGAGCCTTTTCAATCATTCCCGGCGTATACACTCTCTTCGTTCTCGGATCCACCAGTTTGCTAACCACAATACTGATGACCTCATTATGTACCCTTTCCAACTGCGCCGCGCGCTCCTTTTCTCCAACTTGCAGCTCTCCCTTTTTCAAGATCTCGAGCACGATGTCGTCGGTGGACTTGCCCTTGCCAAAGGCCTTTTCGAGATCTTCCTTGGGCGCAGTCTGGCCCTTGGAGACGTTGAGGAAGACGTTGGGGATCTGGAGGACATTGTCGAGGTCGGTTTCGATACCGGAGCGCCACTCGAGGACCTTGTTCTTGTAGCAGGCGATTTCGAAGCGCTTCTTGCCCTTTTTCAGGCGCACGAGCGAGACGTTTGTCAGTTTGATTTGGTTGGAGGGAAGGGTGATTTGGCGAGACATGTTTGCTTTAAATAAAAGAAAGGTACGCTAGAAAGAGAAGAAGGAAAATATTTATTGCAAAAAGACAGGAAAGAAGGGGTAAGGAAGAGTTGACGCTTTAGTGGAGGAAGTTGATTTATAGCTTGGTGATGCGCAAAGAAATGAAAAACGACGTCAAACTTATTAATACATGGAAAGGCTGGCTGGGCTGATAGCACTTTGGCGGGGGGGAGACGGCGGAAAGTACCTTGAGATGACAAATATAGACCAGGACTAGACTATTCTCGGATGGTGATGTCTTCGCCACTTTTCAGCCTTTGCCTGGAACAGCCACTCTTTGGCAGTGCACGGACAAGAGTCATCGTCAGAGTCACAGTCGAGCCTAGGAATATTGTTTGCACAGAAGAGAAAATATTTGTTAAATTAAAAGCTGGATAGTTTTCATAACACTGGGTGAAAGCCCCTATCTATTTTACACTGGATGAAAGCACCTATCTATTTTCACACTGCATGCATCTTTGAGAGAGTGCCTAAAACAGTATAGCCAGCGGTGTATTACTTTCCCACCACGTTCATATTTGGAAGCTGGTGCTCACACTACCAACTTTTTTTTTTTTCTTCAAGGCATTACCCCACCAAAACATGCGAACCAGCCTTGCGAAACACCCTGGCCTTTGAAATTCTTCTCTGCTGATATTCTTGCTGGCATTGCCCCGCCTTTGTTTGTGTTGAGTCACAGGAGGGTCTTTAGAGTCATAGAATCCACTGGAGCTTTGCCTTGTTGGTTCTTGTTCTTATTCTTGTTAAGCTCATTTTATCGATTTCACTGAGATACTGTGAAATCTTGTCCCAGTTTATTCCCCAATCTTCAAAGAGCCTGTTTGACCTAGCTAGAATGCCCGACGCTACGATTGCCCCGGCCGTCGAGGACGCCACTGTTGATGCCCCGGCTGCTGCATCTGGCAAGCAGGATATCAACCCGTGGTCCGTGTCTGGAGAGGTTGGCGAGGACGGAAAGGTCAAGGCCATCGATTACCGAAAGCTGATTGACGAGTTCGGCACCAGCTTGATTGACGATGCGCTGCTAGAGCGCTGGGAGAAAGTGACGGGCAGCAAGCCGCATCGATTTATGCGTCGTGGGATTGTCTTTAGCCATAGAGATCTTACCACGATCCTGGATCGTTACGAGAAGGTGAGAGAAAACTTATAGACGTATGCATGGATGAGGCTCAGGTCGCTAATATATGAGTTGATAGAATGAGCCCTTCTTCCTTTACACTGGACGAGGTCCTAGCAGTGATAGTATGCACATTGGACACACTCAGGTGTTTGACTTTGTCAAGTATGGATTTCTCAGAGTGCTTTACATGGGCAGACTTTCTAACAGATTTATGCAGGTGGCTCCAGGATGTGCTTGATGCCCCCCTGATTATCATGTTGACAGATGGTAAGTGCTTTCACTTTCATCTTTTAATGAGCCGCAATAGGTGAAACGAGAAACTAAGACGCACGTGTGTAGACGAGAAGTTCCTTTTCTCAGAGAAGCGAACAATCGAGGAGGTCATGGGCTATACTCGAACCAACGCCAAGGATATCATTTCCGCTGGCTTCGACCCCAAGAAGACTTTCATCTTCTCAGACTACGAGTTCATGGGTGGTGCCTTTTACAGGAACATCTCAAGATTCTCAAAGCGAGTTACTTTCAATGTGGCCAAGGCCGTATTTGGCTTTGATGGAAGGTAAGTTTGAGCTTATTTTGAAAAGGGCCTTTTGCTATGGGCGAAGCCATGTCACTGACTTTGCCGTGCTTCTTCAATCTAGCTCAAACATTGGCAAGATTCACTTCCCTAGTATTCAGGGTGCTACATCTTTCGCCACATCATTCCCCCACATCTTTGGTGAAGATGAGAAGAAGTCGGCCAAGATTCCCTGCCTGATCCCTTGCGCTATTGACCAAGATCCTTACTTCCGCCTGACACGAGACGCCGCCGTGAGCCTTAAATACGCCAAGCCCTCTCTGGTACACATGAGATTCTTGGATGCTTTGCAAGGCCCGGGCTCCAAGATGTCTGCCAGCGATGACACCTCTGCCATCTTCATGAAGGACACTGCAAAGGAAATCAAGACCAAGGTCAACAAGTACGCTTTCTCAGGAGGCCGAGAGACTGTCGAGGAGCACCGTGAAAAGGGAGGCAACCCTGATGTTGATGTTGCATACCAATACCTGCAGTTCTTCTTGGAAGATGACGAGGTAAGGCGATATATAAGATGCCCACTTTAAACAAGTTTTTACTAACAATACGGTTAGGAACTGGCCAAGATTAGAGCTGAGTACTCAAGCGGCAAGCTTCTGACTGGCGAGGTGAGTATTCCACTCCATTTGGAATCCTCCTATGTTTCCGTTTCGATATGCTAACCGCCCCCTGAACAGCTCAAAGCGATTTGCATTGCCAAACTCCAGGAGTACGTCGGCGCATTCCAGGAGAGGAGAGCCAAGGTTACGGATGAGGTCGTCAAGGAGTTTATGGCCATCCGTCCGTTGGAATGGCAAGGCAACCCCAAGGTCCCTCGCGCTGACCTTGTCGTGCCGGTGGTAAAGGCGGACGAAGCCGCGGCGGGTGCTTCAGCGGAAAGCGGAGAGAAGCTGACCAAGAACCAACTAAAGAAGCTGCTAAAGGAGCAGCAGATTGCGGCGAAGAAGGCGGAGAAGGCGAAGCAGAAGGAGGAGGGTAAATAGACGGTGCTGTTTACTATAGGAAAAAGAAAGAATAAAAGGACAAAAGAAAAAAAGTTGAAAGAAGGCTTTCTAACATGAACACGTTGACAATTGAAGACCTCGTAGGATGCACCTTTGAAAGGGTTTATGCTTTGTTACTGCAATCACCATTTTTATACGAAATAGCTTGTCCATCGTAGAGAGCCCACGAAGTATTCTCTATAGGCACATGGAAACTCTCTCTGGGCAATTTGATAGACGATGCCTTTCTCTTGCTGTACTTTTTACCCCGTATATCCTTAATTAGTGCCAATCGTACAGAATGCTGGTAAGGGGCTACAGCTGCATTATTAAGAGCAGTCACCGGAGTATTGATTCCAGGGCTGTGATGGCTGTGCTAATAGAGTGCTGATTGGCACCACGTGAACGCCCTGAAGTCGGTGCGTGCCGGGGGGCTTCAGTCTCCTCGCCCAGTGTAGCAATATGTGGGCCCTGCCGCTATCCTGGGGGAACCTTTGTTTTGTGCACGGTTTTGGATGGACGCGGAGTGTGCCAAGTATTGGTACTTTGTGCATGCATGGAGGTGTTTGAGCCTGACGAGTCGGGCTTTGTTTGTTGAGTCACCGCCTGGCAGATCTGAGACTGGACGAGTGTGTGAGACTCTGGACAGTGGCTTGATGCAAGCATATCTGGGTACCTGGCAGTGCATTGATGCGCACAAGTACTCTGTACAAGTGACCTGTATTGGCTTGGATTTGCGCGCCATCAAGGGACACAGGCACTCCTGGGTCCGGGATCCGCTGCAAGCAGCACCAAGTGCCTGGCGGGATGCGTCATCCTTAACAGCCCGCGGCGCTGCCTGGGTGATTATCTGTTAACCGACTGGCGGGACAGAGCAGCGTGGGGTAGCAGATAGCGCAGGTAGGTCCAGAGGATTAGGCCCCTGGGCTGCTGCTGGCGCCTTTCCCCGGAGCTTATCCCAGGGAAGAGGTTGGGCGCCGTTCGGAGGGAGGGACGGTCGCCTACGTAATGGCCGCCAGCCAGCCTCCTCAAACGCCCTTTTAATACCCAACGCTTGTTCTTCTCCTTCACCTCCATTTCCATCCCTCGATCATCAATTCATCCCCTATTCCATCTCCAATTCATCTTTTATCATCGCCGGCATCAGGACTCTGATTCCACTAGAATAGGCATCAGCAAAATGCGGTTGTCTACTTCCGCCCTCGTGCTGGGCGCTGCCTCGTCGGCCATGGCGCTGCAGGACCAGAAGGTCCTCGGCGATCCTACCGTCGAGCCGAAGCTCAACTTCGGCCTCGACACCGACTTCAAGTCCTGGGCCGCGTCTCTGAAGGACTCCTTTGGCGAGCTCACTGCCGATGCCAAGGCTCTCTGGGATGAGGTCTCGCTGCTTGCCCCCGATGCCATGGAGGCATTCCAGGCTCAGGTTAAGGCCATCAAGGCCAAGAAGCACTCCCGCAAGGACGACAGCAAGTGGGACCATGTCGTCAAGGGTGCCGATATCCAGAAGATGTGGGTGGAGAGCGAGTCTGGAGAGTCTCGCCGGCTGCTGGGCGGCAAGCTGTCCAACTACAACCTGCGAGCCAAGAGCGTCGACCCTGGTAAACTTGGTGTCGACTCGGTGAAGCAGTTCAGCGGATACCTTGATGACGACGAGAAGGACAAGCATCTGTTCTACTGTAAGTGCTTTCTGACATGCCTACTTGATACCATGTGCAGGCCAATGGGCTAACCAAGCTTTGTTTCGTAGGGTTCTTCGAGTCTCGCAACGACCCCAAGAACGACCCAGTCATTCTGTGGCTCAATGGCGGCCCGGGATGCTCTTCCCTCACCGGTCTCTTCTTTGAGCTGGGACCTGCTTCTATCAACAAGAAGATTGAAGTTGTTCACAACCCACACGCGTGGAACAACAATGCTTCCGTCATCTTCTTGGACCAGCCGGTCAACGTCGGCTACTCCTACGGCAGTGGCTCCGTTAGCGACACTGTCGCTGCTGGCAAGGACGTTTACGCCCTCCTCACACTCTTCTTCCACCAGTTCCCCGAGTACTCTACTCAGGACTTCCACATTGCCGGAGAGTCATACGGTGGACACTACGTCCCCACCTTTGCGGCGGAGATCCTCAAGCACGAGAACCGCAACATCAACCTCAAGAGCATTGCTGTCGGCAATGGCTTGACTGATGAGTTCACTCAGTACGCATACTACCGGCCCATGGCCTGTGGTGAGGGTGGCTACCCTGCCGTTCTGAGCGAGAGCCAGTGCAACGCTATGGATAACGCCCTCCCCCGCTGCCAGAGCCTCATCAAGCAATGCTACGACTCTGAGAGCGCTTGGCTCTGTGTGCCCGCCTCCATCTACTGCAACAATGCCTTCATTGGACCGTACCAGCAGACCGGTTACAACCCTTATGACATCCGCTCCAAGTGTGAGGACTCAGGCAACCTGTGCTACAAGGGCCTGGGCTATATCAGCGATTACTTGAACAGGCCTGACGTCATGGAGGCTCTCGGTGCCGAGGTCTCGTCCTACGATAGCTGCAATTTCGATATCAACCGAAACTTCTTGATGCATGGTGACTGGATGAAGCCCATCTACCGTCTCATTCCTCAGATTTTGGAGCAGATCCCCGTCCTCATCTATGCTGGTGACGCCGACTTCATCTGCAACTGGCTCGGCAACAAGGCCTGGACCCAGGCGCTTGAGTGGAAGCACGGCGATGACTTCCGCGCCGCTGAGGAGAAGGACCTCAAGGTTGCCGGCAGGTCATACGGCAACGTCATTTCGTCACACAACTTGACCTGGATCCAGGTCTACGGCGCTGGTCACATGACACCGACAGATGAGCCTGAGGGCAGCATCAACTTTGTCAACCGCTGGATCGCTGGCGAGTGGGTTGCCAAATAAATTGAAATTGCGGTTATGATATCCAATGGGTTAACTGGTTAACGTATAATCAGACGAGGAATGACGACGTATGGATGCGCCTGGTTTGCATGTTTATATTTAGTATCATTAGCAGCCAGAACAAATGATTGTTTACAAGACAATGTTGATTAAGTTGACATGCTGAGATTGTATGAAGTGCAGTAATGTTTTGATATAAAAAAAATATAGGATTTGAAATATATAAATCACTTTGATCATCTTATTATTGTGAGATTCCATTTTTGCATGAGATTGCGGCAAGTCATCTTTTCGTTATTTCTTTCCAACATGTTAAGGTGCTGCTATTAAATACTATCATATAAGTAGGTATCACAAGCCAAAACATGCAAGCACAAGCTCAAGCTCAAGCTCAGGCTCAAATTCAAGTGACATTTACGAGCCTCGGAGAAAATAGGATAATGGAAAGGAGATTGTCCGAGGCTATGATCGGTGATAGGACCCCTGGAATACTTCATTTCCGCAAATACGTGCCAATACGGTGATGTTATCTCGTAGGCCGCGGGGTCCGGGGTATGATTTTATTTACTTTCTTAGCGATGCATTTCTGGTCAGGATTTTTTACTAGCATGGTGATACAAGAGAGATGAGCACGCATGGTGTAAAAGGTATCGAATCTCTGTCTTCCTCTTGGATCTGGTGGCAAATGGTTGAATGTACTTGGAGCTTGGCTCTTTGGGGATTTTGCCTCCTTGATGGAGTACGAGTACCAGCTTGGCGGGATCAGCAGGATTAGATGGGATGGGGCGGTGTAAATCAGTGGGCGACGATCGGAGCTCTCTTTTTCTCTTCCTTTTTTTTTCGTTGACGGGAGATGCGAACATGGAGGATTTGGCGATGTCTCAGTTGCAGCGGGAATTACCGCTACGACGTGGCATGGTCTTGATGTATTCCAATCATCATGGACCGTGTAAGTGTCTTGGCGTGGATTCGTCGGTAGCGCTGTAACCTTTTTTCTCTACGGGGAAGCGATAGCGAATTTCGGCAACGGGAAGCGGCGTTGGCACCTTTTTTGCGTTGCATTGTAAGACAACTTGACGACAGTGAAGATTCTCATCCTTCTCACATGAAAAATACAGCCAAAAGAAAGAGAATATCCTGCAAAAAAGGAATATTAATTCGGTGGCACGTGCATTCTTTATCACGAAGCTCGGCAATTGATATACAAAGTACATACAGATCGTGCGGGGGAAAGGAAAAAAAAAGCACAGATGTTATATGCAACGTTAGGCGTGTAGGTGGCTGTGTGATGTGACGCTAACGAGGCTCTCCTCTTCCCCAACAAAAAAAAAACAAAGTCTGGAAGGTTTTGTATGGATAGGATAGGGCCAGCTGAAACTTGGGACTGCCATTTTTTTCGATTCTCCGCATTTTTTTTGTTGCACACCACTGGCGGGATAGAGTAGGGGCTAAGTTTTGTATTGGTGCGGCTGACCGGAGTGTAGTCCCAAGTGGTATCTGATTGCAATCGCTGTGGTGTGGGAGATCCTTTTAGCGGTTAGGTTTAGTTGTTTAGCAGTTGATGGCAGCGCTATTGGGATTTGATCCTTTCATGTTCCTGGGCAACCGATGTGAGAAACTAAACTATAGAAACCTTGAGTTTTGCAGGCTTCCTACAACTCGATTCAAGCACATTCTCCGTCCGCGGCTTTAGAGCATGCTTCGACTCGTGAGCAAGTCTGATGCATAATGCCGTCTTCCAAGCGATTGGCGGAGCTCTCATATCTAGCATCTACGTATTCCCGGCTCTCCGATTCGCAGAAGCAAAGGGGATGATAACGCATGTTTACGTGTAGATGGCATCAAAGCCACAACAGACACACGCACGAAACAGGGCTGGAAGACGGGCGGCACTTGGTGCTACCGGGTCGTTTCCGGCTTAGAGCCAAGGATGGGCTCTTGTCGGTGGAGATGACCAGGGATGCCAAGCAGCTCGGCATGTAGAGCCAGCCAATCACTATGCCTGGGAGGTGTCTAAAGGAGATTGCTATAGAAGCTGGTAAAGACGGCTGTCCTGGTGGTTTTTGACTGATCAAAAAGGTAACGACAGGCTGCGGTACGTGTATCGTATCGGTATTGCGGCGCAGAATGTGCTCTGCCTCATTCTTTTACCGCTCGATCCGGCATGGCTGGCACGACCCCGTGATGATTATGATGTGATGTTGCATGGATCATTCAAAGGGCAATCGTGGAGAGAAGCGAATGCGAACATAGAGAAGGACAGGGAGGAGAGGAGGGAGAAGCGAGTGCGAGAGTATGGAAAGGACAATGAGAAGTCGTAGCATTTGCAATTGATATGGTATGATGCAAGAAGCGGCCATCTGAAGAGGATGGGATGAAGCTCTTGTTCTGCAGTCTGGGTCAACTCAGCTCGCTTCAGCTTCGCTACCCATCCAAGCACTTTAGACCCTGGATTGGCATCAACTGGGCGCCACGAAATCGATCGACCTGCTACTCCGCGGGTTCCGAAATCGAGCAGGGGGTCAAGGTACTCCGGAATAGCCTTTTTGGATGCCGGCGAGAGCGGCCGATTGATAACATCGCAGGTACCTTCTCGCTGCGGTCCCCAGCCCGACGCTACGAACGAGGTTATCTGCGCCTGGCTTGCCCGACGGCCGCGGCCAGAAGCCAAAACAAACAACAGGGGAGACGCAGGACGACCGCCGGCATTGAGACAGTTGCAGTCTAGAAGTGAAGCGGAATAGCCTCGCTTCTGGGGGGCTTTTATGACATCGATATTAGCTGTTTTGCTCGGGACGTGGCAGAGGTATCCGGTACTGGAACTCCCTATGCAAAGACGCCAAAGTTTGTCGGTAGCCGGCACAATGTAATTGCTTCGATGAAGCTGAGGCTGAACAAGGTTATTCTCCTATTAAACATCCGCCTCCCTCGAGCTTGTCTGGCACGCGCCCAAGAAGCCTTTTGCGCAACG
The DNA here is from genome assembly GCA_000331835.2 of Trichoderma hamatum GD12. Lineage (NCBI taxonomy): Eukaryota > Fungi > Ascomycota > Sordariomycetes > Hypocreales > Hypocreaceae > Trichoderma > Trichoderma hamatum. The sequence goes on from KQ479114.1 coordinate 104,808, forward strand.
GAAGCTCTTATCTCTCCCGCCCTCTCCCTACTTGAATCAATTCCATCTGCATAGATTAAGCGGCAGGGAATTCTTAATATTTAATACCTACATAATCACCGCGAAGCACCCTGGGGGAACAAACTGCGGCCCCAGCTACATACATACCTACATGTACAGCACTGCACACTCTTAGAAGAAGACTGCGCCGTGCACTCACTACAAACTTTAAAAACACCTTGCTTTGCAGGGAAAGGAGCAACAAGGGAAACGAATCAGAAGAGGCTCAGATCCGCGGCACGGCCAATGAAGAAGCATCGATAATCTACCACCATCTGCATTCGGACGGACTTGTTGACTTTTCTCCTGCTTCTTTGCTTGTTCCCCTCGCTTGCACCGTCCAGAGCTTTGGTCAGTTCGATCCGTTGACCCGCCTGTGCCCCAACAAATTCGCCAGGCCGCGTTTTTTCACCCCTCCCTTGGAGAAAAAAAAAGAGCCTCGGCGGCGAGAGCGGGTACCATCGCCCTCTTTTTTTTTCAACTGATACTCTAATACCTAGCTTTGTAACACGGAGAGATTTATTCTTCTTTCTCCCTCTGTTTGTTATAATAATTCTGGGTGGTGCGACTTGCATTGATCGGAAGAAGCCCTTCGTTGCTGCTGCTTTAATAGCCAAGTGGGCACCGCTAGCACCAGCTGCATTACATCAATTACTGCTTGCAGGTGTGCTTGTCTTAGTGTGAGAGACTCTGGTTGGACGAACGACTTACACCCGTTCTTGCATTCCAACGAGCCTCACTTTTCTTCCTTCTTTATTTTTTTTTTTTTTCCGCCACAAGCATTTATACATACATACGACTCTGTTGCGACTCCGTTTTGTTCAGTTCAGCCGTTCAACATGTCTAATCTCCAGATTTTGGGCTCAATGCCCGATGCGAGCCTCTTCAACTTCCCTCCAGCCAACCCTCCCGCTCCGCTGCCACCGGCGCATGTTCCCACCTCAATCCTGAGGCCATTCAACATTCCCGACCATCTCTACGGAGCTGCTCTGGATGCCCGAGTCCCATTGACCATCGCTGCCGTCTATGCCATCTCGGCAAAGCTGCTCAACAAGTACAACAAGGCCCGCAACAAGAAGCCATGGGGCATCAGCAAGACTCGCCCGTTCTTCGTCTTTGTTGTGCTGCACAACATCCTCCTCGCTGTCTACTCGGCCTGGACCTTCTGGGGCATGGTGGGCGTCATGCAGAGGAGCATTGCCCATCCCTTTGGCCCCGGTGGCTTTGCTGCTACGGCTGAGAGCTTCTGCCGCTTACACGGACCTCGAGGCCTGGGCAACTCCATGTATTACAATGATACCACCCTGGGCTGGGATACCGCCTCGCAAAGCACCGCCGAGTACATGGCTGCTGGCAATGGCATGCCCAACAGCCTTGAGCCCGGCCGCATGTGGAACGAGGGCCTCGACTTCTACGGCTGGATCTTCTACCTGAGCAAGTTCTACGAGGTCCTCGACACCTTCATCATCCTGGCCAAGGGCAAGTACAGCTCGACTCTGCAGACCTACCACCACGCCGGCGCTATGATGTGCATGTGGGCTGGTATGCGCTACATGGCCAGTCCCATCTGGATCTTCTGCCTCTTCAACTCCTTTATCCACGCTCTGATGGTGAGTTTTAACTTGTTCCCACAACTTGTACATCACTTTGTTTGCTAACTAGTTTTTTTCAGTACACGTACTACACTCTGTCGGCCTTTTCCATCAAGATCCCCAACGCCATGAAGCGCACCTTGACCAGCATGCAAATCACCCAGTTCGTTGTCGGAGCCTCTTTCGCCATGGTTCACTCCTTTATCACATACATTGCCCCCATCACCTCCACTCACATCGTGGCCGAAGACGCTCCCGCTACCAGGAGCGCTCCCATCGACTACATCATCCCTACCGCCGTCAGTGCTCTGGATTCGCTTAAGAGCCTCATCTTCGGATCTGACAACAACGGAGCTGCTGCTGCCGCTGCTCCCAGCGCCCAAAAGATGACCACCGTCACCCAGACATCACAACTCGCACAGCCTTGCATCGTCACTACCGGTGAGACTTTTGCCATCTGGCTCAACGTGCTCTACCTCGCTCCCCTCACCTACCTCTTTGTCAGCTTCTTCATTGCCAGCTACGTCAAGCGCAGCACTGCCGCGCAGAAGCTGAACGGCAAGACTGCCCGAGACATGGGCGACGAGGTCACTCTCGCTGAAAAGGCCGGCTGGGAAGCTGCCCGCAATGTCGAGAGGGAGGTCTATGGCGGCGAGCAGATGCTGGACGGCCAGGCTAGTGCCAGCACCAGCCCCAAGGCCAAGGCGACCAAGCGCAGGGCTTAGAGAGCTCAGAGAAGAAGGGGAAGAAGAACGACCTCGTGGAGGACATCCCATGTAACATCAGTTACTATAGGGGGGAGAGTCTTCACAATCAAGGGGTTAAAACGCTGAAAATGGAACATGACCTTTTTTCTTTGCGTTTTTTTTTTGTTTTGTGCTAAACTTGTTTTATTAATTTCACGGGCATGGGAAAAGAAAAGAGTTGAATAGCTTTTTACACAAAAGGACATGGCGTTGTTTAAATTATTAACATTGGAGGGGGAAGAGAATGAGAGTAGATGATGGCAATGATGATGCCGATGGCATTGGGGAGAAGATGAATAAATTTTCATACAAGTGCATGGAAAAGACGGGTGTGGATCTGATCTACACATGTCTTTTATTACCATGAATTCATAAAAGGAAAAAAAGAAGAAATATATATACATATACAACTTGAATGATGTGCCTATTCTCATAAACTGCTGTGATTGTTGGACTGCTAGGGCTGAATGTCAATATTGACCACTATGAGAGGATAAGAGTTTGTAGAGAATGAATAAATTCACATGCATAGGTAGTTAGGCACCTTTTATAGACGAAAATCGACAACAATTTCAGTTCAATATAGGTTACCTCGTCAGAAAACAAACAGCAGGATACATGTAATAATCTGAACACTAATTCAACTTGATGGATATACATATAACGTACTTTTCTTATCCTACTTTACTATTTCTTTGTGCTAATTTTCACTCTTACCTTTTTTTTTTTTTTTTATTTTTTTTTTAAAAAAA
>KQ479114.1:108022-165866 GCA_000331835.2 Trichoderma hamatum GD12
TTTTTTTTTTTTTTTAATTTCACTTGAATAAAAAAAAAAAAAGTGGTCGAATATGGCGAAAGTTGGCGAAAGTTGGTGAAACGTTGGCACATTCTTGATCAAAGATAAGTATGAGGTTGTTGTAATCTCAGGCAAAGGGGATCCAAAAATCGTTTGAGATAGCCAGGGCTATAAATTTACTCTGCCATGAAAATTCAGTCAAGGCAATACTGCAGAGAGTTTCATAGCTACAATAATATGAGTAAAAGAGATGGATGGATGAATGAGACAAGTATCACATCACAGTCATTGAATAGTAGAAATGATTGTTTGAAAGAGTAAATATTTGTAAAATCAATTATCCATCTATAGTATCGCAGAGAAACAATTGAAGCGGGCTCATCCGCCATTGGGGTATTTGCCACCTCCATAAACACACATTCCACTCTAAGGGGAACTATTATAATAAATAAATAAAAAAACGCCTGCTTTCCCAAAAGATATATATCTAGTAGCTGTATCCGTGCTGTTCTGGAATCCTGAATTTCTGTCCCTTTGAAGCTTTCTCGGCCAAGCCTGCCGAGAAAGATGATGTTTGCCATGCAAGTTGATTTGAAAAAGAAAATGAGAGATATATAAAAAAAGATCTCTGCGCTTATAAATCAAGCTTGTCCCATTTGAACAAAATAATATGGGATGTGAAAAGGTTGAAAAGAAAAAGAAGTAAAAAAAAAATCATCAATCTGGTCTAATGTTCTATCGTCATTGTGTTGCTCGTAAATTTCATGTTTCGCTCCGGGTATCATCGATGATGCCGCCACAGCGGCGAAACGAGTGTAGTAGGGGAAATAGCCCCTCGACTCATAAATGTCTTGAGTACATGTTGCTCATGAAAACAAGAGCTATTCGTGGTTTGACTTGCTCTGCTTGTGTGTCGTCTTAAAAGGTGCTCCAGTTCCAGTCGCGGGGAACACTGGCTGGAATCTCAGGACCCTGAGGTAGGCCGAAAGGTGTTCCGGGCTGAGCAGCAATGGGTGATGAGACCGCGCCATGAGCATCGGATGAAGCCGAGCTGGAAACCTGGCTGCCTTCGCGGCTGTGCCATGTCTTGAACTGTTCGAAGCAGTGATTGCACGTGCGCGAGGGGATGGCACGCGGGTTGAAGTTTGCGTTTTGGTCAAGCGGGAGCGCGTAGCTGGAGTGCCAGTCGCAGAAGATGTTGCCACATTTGCGGCAGTGGTGGCGGCGGACAAAGTAGCTGAAGTTGCGCTTGCAGGTCGGGTCGTCGCAGATGGTGGATTCAGTGTCGGGCTGGTTGGGACGATGTTAGTACGAGACGAAGCCTTCGTATTGAATGTTGATGCAAACTAACCTTCCAGTGCTTGCGAGTGGGCTGTTCAGTAACGTCGGGGAAGAGCTCGAGATTCCACTCTCCGTCGATGCTGCTCTTGCCGCTCTCACTGGCACGGCGGCTAAACTGCTGACCAACGAGTCCACCAAGGCTCATGAAGCCGGTGTTGGAGCGGCGCAGCGTCGTGTCAGATCCAGAGTCGGAGCTCGAATCACCCGATCTTGACTTGGTCAAGGGCTGTGACGGGAACTCGTTGTTTGCACGCAGAGCTGCCGGCATGTAGAGGGGACGCGCATGGCGAGCCTTTGGCGAGGGCGGTGTCGAGACAGCGTGGGGGGGTTCATGGAAGCCGTTCGCGCTGTTTGGCGACAGCTGAGGTCCTGGAGGCAGCTGGAATGACTGCGAGCGGCTGTGTGCATGGGGGCGTCTGTTATCAGGCAGAAAGTGGCGGGAGTGCTGCTGCGCTCCCGGGGCGGTAGGCATGATGAGCTGAGCGGCCATTGCGATCTATTATTTGGGGGCTCTTTTAAGTTCCTTGGAGGTTGCCGTGTTGGATGTTATTGGGCCACGTAAGAGGCGTCTCGTGGAGAGTGTTTGGAGGGAGGTGGATGGTAGGAATCTTGTATCGTGTACAGGATGATGGATGGGAGAAGATGGTTTGGTCCCAGAGGGCTTTCGTTGCACGCTACGCTGCAAAGGACGGCAAAAGGGAAAACAAGGTAGTACAGAAGGGGGGGCTAAAGTGTCGTGAGATGTGAAATCGTCCGACACCCGCAAACTTGCGAGATGAGTTCAAGGTATATGTAATGTGTATATGTGAGGATGTAGTTTGGCGGTATGAAGATGAGACGGACAAGAGGGTGAGGCGACGGCCAAGATGTAGATATATGGCAGGCACATGGCAGCCAGCACCGAGGCGAGTCTGGCGGGTACTTGCACGGTCCGGAGCAGCTCTCCAGGGCCTCGAGTCGAGATTGATGGAGCACGGCAAACTGGGTCCTCCTATTCATCTGCGTGTCGGGTGTGTCGGGGTGTGGCTGGATTGGTGCGATTTGGCAGGGGGCGGACTATCGCTGGGCGGCCATTGGCCAGATGGCGCGCGGTGGCGATGCGAGTCAACGGATTTTGGGTTGTGGACGGTGTACAGTAATGCCTCCGCTAGCGATGGTGCTTGGAATGGATGATGGACTCTGGCAGATGGACCTGGGCGACGAGCACATGGGAAATACGGGGCATTGAGGTAGCATGTCGGCTTGTGTATGCTATAATTTGGAGGAGGCAAGGATATACCCAGGTGAGGTGAGATATCTCGGGTCTGTGTGTCGTTGGAGGATCTACGACGAGCAGGGAAGCAAACAGAATCAGTCAGTGGAAAAAGGAAGAAGAGAAAAAAAAAAAGAGTTGCGCCTAGTTACTAGTTACTAGTAGTTACTGCTGCTGCTGCTGCTACTACTGTACTGTACCACTGCTGCTTCTGCTGCTACTGCAAGCATGCATCATGCACCCATCTGCAGCCCAGGTCACATATCATGAGCATGCACTCACATACAGACGGTATATACCTACAGTACTACTGTAGGCCTACGACTAATGAAGCTGGGTCGTGGTGGTCTGGACAAGGCACCTGGAGTATCCTCTTTTTTTCGGCGCCGCTCCAGTGTGGCACGGAACTTTGGGGTTTTATTTCTCTCTGGGTTGAATTGGTGGGCTGCCTATTGGCCCGCTCTGTCACTCCCACTTCGGCTAACCATCTCCCACTGCTACTAACCGGCGACTAGAGCAAGATTTGGGTCTTGGGCGGAAAGTATGGATGGCGATGCTGTTGTGAGATGTGAGATGCCGGCCCAGTAGTGTTTACGGGTCAGAATATTATACGATTACAATAAGCAGCGTATTTTATGCCTGAACTGTGACGTGCTGTCAAAACAAAGAATAAAAAAAAAAATCACTGAAGATTCGGGGACGGCCTAGTCACTGTCCAAGATGCAGTCCATTCGTCATAGTAAGCTTAACGGGCCAGGGTGGCAGGTGCCTTGTTGCCCTTTCGCGCTCTCAGCAGGTCCTCACTTGCCTCTGAGGGAAGCCGATGCCTCGTGCTGTGGGTAGAGAATACATCTACAGTATAGTAATCGGAGTGGCAATTCAAGGTAGCGTATACCTGCCTCGTGCCCAAAACGAGAGCTTGAAGAAAAAAAAAGAGAGCAAGCGCTAATTACTGAGTCCCCTGGCACCTTCCTGCAGCGCAAAACGCGCGCCCCGTCTTGGCGGGTTGGTCGTTTAAAGCCGTTCTAATTCGTACGGCCAGCGCGAGCAACTTACAGCACGAGCCTCTACTGTATACTGGAAATAGCAGTGCCCTGTGCTCCAAAGCAGAGTGCCACGGCTTCCACTGCAAAAGGCAAATCCAAACGCCAGCCAGTTCTTGTCAACTCTGGCCGCTCACCCACTATTCGCCACGATTCGCCCCATCGTATCCGCCGCCCGATTGGCAACGGGCTGCTTTCCCAGATAGGGGTCCTGGAGCCCACAGCGAGCGAGATGGAGCACCAACAACTTACTACAATAGGCCATTGTCCTGGTGGCTACTGGCCGTAGTGCTCGTAACGCTGAGCTGTGGCTCCGTGGCCAAACCCAGTACAGCTTCAATTTCAGGCCCCTGCACCGCGCGACGCAACGCAACACAACACAACACAACACAACGCAAACGCCTGGCCTGCACGGTGGCACCTGACGACGATGCATGCAGTGGCCTCGACCAGTCCTCCTCAGGCAATGACATCGGCGGCAGTATCTCGATCGGCTCTGGCAATGCAGTGGTGTCGACGCCGCCACTGCCGGGATACGGCTAAGCAGAGCAAGCAGAACCTTGCCAGTGGCTACGCACAATGAGGCGAGCACTGTACTGCACCGCACTCGATAGCTTTCACATGTTTCCCCTCGTCCCTCGAGCTGACTTATACTTTGTGCTGCTTCTATCATCTCGGGCACGGCCGTCAAACTCTCTCCATCCCATTCGCCCACAGCAGCTTCTCTACCGTATGCGACTCAAACTCAAGTCTTTACGAGTCCTGTGCTTCCCCTCAATCTCTTCTCCATCTTTCTCACCCCGCCTCTCGCCTCTCCTCTTCTGCGTCTTTTCTGGTCGCCTGTCGCATGAACGGTTTCGGAGATGCCACTCGCTGGTGCCAATGCCCCCCACCCCCAAGAAAGAAAAAAAAGGCCCCAAGACGGCCCTCGCGCTAGTCTCCACCACAAAGGTCTCGGCGTGTTGATCTTTTCACCACAGCTTCTTAGTTTTTCGTTCCTGGATAGGAATCTTGAGTCTTTTTTTGCAGACTCCTCTCTGAATTGACATGGTTGTTATGCGAGGAACCGAACAAGGCCCTTACCAGTCCGGAGTACACAGCCATGGTAACATCCGCGATGGAGCCTCCCTCTGCTCTGCTGCGAGTATTCGCACAGCTATTATTCACAATTACCCCATCAAGACGGTATCCATCCCGCGCCATTACGAGTGCATGCTAGCAGGTACATGGCAATATCTGCTTTCCCCGTTTTTTGTAAGGGTCCGTCCTGCAGAACAAGACACAGTTTTCGTCAAAAGTCGACGGAAAAATCCCGAGCGCAATTACACATTCGCGGCTCGGCATCTTTGCCTGGATAGTCTCTGATCTTCCTTGCTTGCACCGGACCGCACCAGACCAAACTATATCAGCTGCCTTTCCGAACCATTGCCGAATAGCTTCTATACGCTCCATCTCTCCATCTCTCCTTCTCTCCATCTACTGTATCTCGTTGCTATTGCCAGCTAGCTCATTACTTCGGAGTATACCGCCGAGTAGCAGAGAGACGGCGTTGTTCTAAGGGGGCAAAAGAAGGGGCACTAGAAACTTGTTGAACTTCTAATGCGGCTCTGCGAGGATCTTGCATAGATGCTACTTCCTGGTTAGTTTGCCACCAGCCGCCGCAAGCTCGCCAGGAACACACGTTAGCGAATTTGCCGCCAGCATAATGCCGTGTATTTGCTACGGAGTATTTAGTTATTCTTACGTGTCTTATTGCTAGCAGATACCAGCCATCCCGGTCATCTCTACCGGCGGCCTGTCAACGTCCCTCGGCACGGTCTGGTGGAGCGACCAAAAAAAGACAAACATCCACAGCGCCATGTTTTTTTGCTGCTAGGCGAAAAGCACAGGCAGGCAGAAGCCGAACTTACTCGCGCTTTTTTGTTCGAAGAAGCTCACTAGAGCGACTCGGTCGCCACCACACGGCCGCCCCGTCAGCGCAATCTGGCCGATCAAATGGACAGCTTGAGCTGCTAAACTCACTTGCACGGCTACTCTGCTCCGAATAGAGGGAGAGCAGAATGCCACAGGGAAAGTGTAGCTCATCGACACACCGAAAAGCGAATGCATGTGTGCCCTAGTGGTATCCCTAGGGGGTATCCCTATGGCAGCCATGCTCTGCGCGCGCATCTGCATATGCATATGTACATGCAGTCATATATACAGGAAATGTTTAAATATCGACAGATTATGAGACTTCGCGGTGCGGCAGATGGATATCCCAACGAGCCCAAGCTGCAGAAACGAGTACAGCATGCTCCGAGGCACTGAAAAGAACCATGACGTATGGTGTGCCATGCTGTATAACACAGAGTAGGTATCAGCAAGAGCCCAAGCCCATGGGAGTGGTAATAGAAGCTGGTGATCTAGGTTGCAGCATCATCGACCACACACACTGAGGACGACGAGTTACAGTTCTCACTCTATTTTTTTATGGATGCTTCCGCCAATCTGTCAATCTGTCAATCAGTGGCCAACCAAGCCAAGCCAAGCCAACTTTTACCTTGTTACCTTGCTTCCTTTCCAAATGGGGTAATCGCCTGCACGACTTCTAGTTTCTTCTTATCGCCGCGCTGTGATTGGCGCATCTCGCTTTTAACATTCTTCATTGGCCTTTATAACTAACACCTGATTGGTCGATGCCTTTATGCGCCTTCCAGCACACGCGCAGCATGTCGGAGATAAATCGCAGGGCAAATAGAGTGCCTTGCTGAGAACGGAGGGGCCGTTTCTCCGTATATCCATCGAGGCGAGGTGTGTGGAGGAGGGGCACAGCGTGATGGGATCGTCGCGATGGACGCAGCTTGGCCGCTTGCCTGCTGCGAGGCGGGAAATGGGAGGGCAAGGTTGGGTTTCAACGTCCCATCCACACTGCCTTCTCTTGCTCGGTAGGTGTGCAAGTGTGTCTGATTTTAGAGTATTTCCTTGTTTTGCTTCTTTTTTAGCTTCTCCTCACCGCTCGACGTGCATAATTTGACAACGCAGACCGGTGGTCAGGCTCTCTCATTAGAAGTGAAGCTATTCCTGCGGGAGGTCATTCGGCCAGCTCTTCCCCCTCCACTGCTGCGTTGTTGGGAGCTTACTGACTGGTCCGCCTAGAGTCGTCGTGGTGGCGAGGGGAGGGGCGGCCGTTGCCAGTTCTATGATTCATACGGGTATGCCAATCACAGTGACTGGCAATCACAAACTTAGACATGGGGCCGTTTTGCCTATTGACCTGGGCGCGTCGCCCTTTTTTAGCGGGCTTATTGGAGAGTAAGATCGATACGTAGAGGTCATCACCGCCGTATTCACCGATGAGGTCAAGATGCTTATACTAGTACTACTAGACGGTTAGCGGTGAAGAGCATTGTTATTCTCATTCATGCGCATTTCTGTTTGCGGGACTAGACCAGAGGCCGTTTTTTTAGACATTGTCTCTTACTCATTCGCGGGGTCTAGGGTATCCAGTGTGACATGTAAGTTACTAGTAGACCAACTTACTACCTAATACGTGATGATAGTGTATAGAATTCAATGCGTCATTACCCCTATATGCTATTCCAACCTGTGATGCTTGTAGGCTAAAGAAAGTACATGATGGAGATGAGGCAAGATTAATTACAACAAAGCATCTCACGATCCGCCATCAAGGCATCTCCCATCTCCCACTCTTCCCCCCATCCTTGAGCACAACCCGAAGCCCCTCAATTCTCATCCCCTTATCCACGGCCTTGCACATATCATATACTGTCAAGGCCGCCGTCGACGCCGCGGTAAGCGCCTCCATCTCGACCCCCGTCTTCCCATCGCAGGTCACGGTGGCCCGGATCTCGATCTGCCGGTTCCCCGGGCCAACGTCTAAGTCGACGCTCACCTTGGAGATGGCGATCGGGTGGCAAAGCGGGATGAGATCAGCGGTGCGCTTCGCAGCCATGATGCCGGCGATTCGGGCTACACCCAAGACGTCGCCCTTCTTCATCTGGTTCTCCTGGATCAGCTTGATGGCCGTGTCGTCGGAGAAGTGCACCGCGCAGGCGGCCGTGGCTACGCGCGACGTCACTTGCTTTTCTGAGATGTTGACCATGTGTGCTGAGCCGGAATCGGAGACGTGTGTTAGGCGAGATGATGATGATGATGATGGCGATGGTGTTGGTGTTGGTGCTGCTGTGCTTTCATTTCCCCCTTTTCCATTTCTTAAACTGCGTGAGTTGGATAAGTGTCTTAGTTGTTGAGGTAGTTGCTGGAAGCGGCCTGAAATGGCTGTTGATGGCGTAGTAGATGATATGATATTGCGACTGAGAAGATGTCGTATTCTTCGTGGCATGTTGGCGAGCGTTGGCGGAATAGGATCTATCATACATTATTACTTAGCGTATGAAAACCGCCAAGTATAACCAACGAGAATGAATGATAGATAGTATCGTCGTCCAATCAATTTGTTTTGATGCCAATGGAGATATGCGAGATGGTGTGGATATGTTCAAGAACAACCATCCGCCTGATATATGATTTTGTCTTTTCAAAGGGGGGTATATGCTATGCAGTCTTTTGTTTTTGGTTTTGTTTTTTTACCCACCTATCAAGATCATTGGTCGATTCTTCATGTGCTCCAGCTGACCGATACCAGCATGCTTCGCCTTCTTCCTCTTGACTGCCATTCCGATAATGTCAAGGAGCTCGGCTTCGTTTGGTGCCATCCCCAAGGGGGTGTCAGATGTACCCGCAAGGCCCTGTCGACGGTTCATCTCAATCTGCTTCATGGCCTCGAATGCTTCTTCATCAATGGGTTCTCCGCTGTTGGATTTCCGCAGGATATCTCGCAGAGACACCTCGGCGTTTCCAAAGAGACAAACCTTGAGGTTACCGTCGCTCGTGATGCGGAGTCGGTTGCAGGTGCCGCAGAAATTATGTGTCATGCTCGTGACGAAACCAAGACGGCCTTCAAAGCCAGGGATCTTCCAAGTCTTACTTGTGTCATTCCTCCCATCTTGAACCTTTTGCAGTCCGGGGTATTCAGCTCGGATCACGTCCAGCATCTCATTGTACGAGAACATCTTCCCCTTGTTCCACTTGTTGCCGTCAAATGGCATATACTCGATGAAGCGTACTTCGAGATCTTTCTCGCGAGTCAGCTCGACAAATGGAATGATCTCTCGGTCATTAAGGCCACGCATTACGACGCAGTTGATTTTTAGCTTGATTCCAGCTCCAAGCTTGTTGAGCTCCAAGATGCGGTCGATACTTTTCTGGACAGCATCAAAGCCTTTTCTCCTTGTCATGATCTGGAACTGCCACGGATCTAGGGTATCGAGGCTCAGGTTTACACCGGTAAGTCCAGAATCAATCATGCTATCAAGTTTTCGATGAAGGGAAATGCCATTGGTGGTTATGCATAGCTGCTTGAGTCCATACGGGCGTAAAGCGCCGAGCTGGTGCATCAGAGGTAAGATATCCCGTCTCACTGTGGGCTCTCCTCCGGTAAGTCGAATCTTGTTTACACCTTGAGATACAAAGATGGACGATAGCATAATGATCTCAGGAGTTGTGAGGAGCTCCCTATCAGGAGACAGTGGCACGCCTTCCTCCGGCATGCAATACAGACATCGCAAGTTGCACCGCTCGGTGAGTGATATGCGTAGATAGTCATGCTGCCGGTGGAAGGTATCGGTCAGGAATTCCGAGAAGGGCTTGGCATCGCGGATACGCTCTCGGCGCGAAATGATGCCCGGCGCTGGAGGAGGAATAGTCTCTGTTGGCTGCAGATCTGGTTGCGCAGCCTCAGCAGCCGCCGAGGTCGACGCCACATGTCTCTTGAATGCCAGTGTGCCAGTGGATGATCGTGAACCCGAGACAATTGGGGCCCGTGCGATGCTTGAAGGCAGCCTTGCTGCTAGACGGCGAGTAGCCTGCATCTGGAACAAATTACGGCTCTTAGACAGGCGTGTAACGTTATATCAGCGGTACCTCGTTGGTGGCAAATTCAGCCAGAGGTGATTGATGTTGTGCGTGGAATGGCTCTGTATATACGGCTTATCCCTGAAGCGACTTAAATGCCATGATACTTCAAACTAAGCAATAAGAATAGAAGATGGGATAGGCCTGGTCGGAAGTCTAGAAGGCGGACTTCTGAATAGATGAACCCAGGAGGAGGAAGCTTAGGTTGCGATAAAGAGCTGTGAGACAGAGCTATGAGTCGTACAGGTGGCGTCTCCAGCGTATGAATTTGCAAGATATTTCGTAAACCCGTGCAAAATTAAATCAAAAAATGGTCAAGTATAGTTAAATCCGATACTTTAAGAAATACAAGAAATGAAACGTTTCTGTTAGTAGGTGAGAGCTTGAAGCAGGAAGAAGTTGAGTTTTGAGTTTTGCCTCTTGGTGGTGGCCATAATGCAACCGTGACGATAACGCCGCGGATTACATAGATGAGGGGAACGGGGGGCTAGGCCGCGTTAAGGTGCTGCTGGAGGGGAGAATTGCGCGCGCTAGCTGAAAGCATTCAGAAGGTTTAGCGGTGCAGAGCACTAAAGAGCTCGCCGTAGGGCACCTGCACCCATTTCTAAGCACCGATACAGGCGCTCTCTGCACTGTTCAGTGGCTGGAAGTACTCGTACCTCAGCAGCTCCACACCTCAAGCTACTACCTGGTAGGCTATGCTTATGTACGTACCTGCAATATTCAACCTCTGCACTTTTTCATTCGCTCGCTCATCTACGGGTTAATATCAGCATCAACCCCACAGGACCGTGTGCCACCACCACATGTGAGCGTGTTTTTGTCTTCCTGCTGATGTTTATACATTCAGCTATACAGCGGCTTCCTGCGGTTCTGTTCCTCTTGCTGTCTGCACACCCGCAAAGGGGTTAATAAACAAAACAAAACAAAAACAAAAACAAATATTGCTAACTAGCTCCAATCGGCCTGGAATATCCATTGCCTAAGAGCACACTCATAATTGTATCCACAAAGCAGAAGGAAAAGGCCTGCTTGGGCAAAATACACTATTATCCGTCAAAAGAGCTCTTCTTGAGCATCTAGGCGAGGAAAGACTCGGGCATTAGGGGCATCGCCCGTCTCTCTCTCACGTAACCCCTGGGCCTGGTATACCGCCCGATAAACTCTACCAGACAGTCTTTCAGACGGATCCCACCGGTTTAATGCATTCAGCTACAGCTTTGGAGTGTATGTAAGCACCACGAAGACCTCCCTTGATGCTCAAGCTGCTAATCCTTACATGTCACAGCCTCGCCCCACTGCCGGCCGAGTCCAGATGGCCGATTTATTGTGACTCTTAGAGCCTCTGGGATTATTGTCCGCTCAACTGAGACCCTGCAAGTCACTAATGCTGTGACACTCTCGTTTGGGTCAGGCTCTCCATTTGCCTCCTCCGCCGCAGGTACTAGCTCGACCAGTGTACCTACGCTGCTGTGGGCTCCGTCGTCTACCAAGTTTCTCGTCTCTACAGCTGATCAGCTGGATGTATTTTCTGCACTTCGCGGCTCTGAATTTCATGCAATAGCCCGCAACTACAGCTCTATTAGCGGGAAGCCTTCCTTCCTCCAGTTTGGGGCTCGAGATACCGAAATTTTGATTTGGTCGGCATCTGGCTTAAAGCTTGTAGTTCTTGATGTGTGTACCTCAGGAGTGGTTGAGATCTCGAGCCCAAAGTTCCATCAAGCTACCTCCGCGTCACGAGGGGTATCTCTTCGCCCAGGGACCGGGCATCTGGCACTACTGGCCCGCTCTGGTGGCAAAGATGTCGTGAGTCTGCATCGCTCGGCTGATCGACAGGTGTTTAAATCATGGTGTCCCGAGACGCTGGACGCCCAGGGCCTCGAATGGACTCCCGACGGCCGGTGGCTTCTTCTCTGGGAGTCAGCTGCCCAAGGCCATCGCTTGCTCCTCTACACAGCTGATGGCCAGCACTTCCGCACCATTACAGCATCTAATCTGCTAAAGGGCCCGGACGCTGACTTGGAACTGGGCATTAAAACCTGCCAACTGAGCCCCAATGCAGAACTGTGTGCCATTGGGGACTATAGTAGAGATGTTGTGCTTCTTCATACGCAGTCATGGAGGGCGCAACTGAGACTGCCTCATCCTGCCACCATTACACCGAAAGATACTCTCCAGGTGAGATAATACCACAAAGTATACATGACCTATTCTATAATACTAAGCCCCATCCTAGGTATGGCAAGAGCAAATCGGAGCTGAGCCTCTTCAAGGGAGAGCCACCCACACCTTTCTTAGGGCCACTCAAATATTATCCCCCGCCGGATCTGCTGCTGAAGGCCAGCCTGGAGTTGAAAGCAAATCCGGCTGCTCTATGGCTGCCTTTGACTCATCCTCGACACTCTTAGCAACAAGGCTGGACGACTCGCCGTGCACTCTGTGGATCTGGGATGTTATTGCCGCTGAACTCAGAGCCGTCCTGATATTCCACACCACTGTTGCCTTCCAGTGGCATACAAGCTCTCGCGAGCTCCTTCTAATTACTTCGCAAGGTCCGGCGCAACAAGCGGTGTCGTTCATTTGGGATCCTCTATCCAATGGACCTACGCCTCTTGTTCCAGAAGTTTACTTGCCCGAAGGAAGAGCGGCGGGAAAATCACAGGTTGCGTGGATCAACCGCGAGACTGAATTGCCTGTGTTATTCGTCTCTGATGCTCAGCACTACCTTTTGTTGTCTCCGTCAAGCCCCAGCCAGGATGCCAATCCTTGGAAGCAAGCCGCCGTAAGCCACGACAGCAGTGAGTTCCAATACAATAGCCCAACATCAAATCACTACGCTATGGATGACGAAGATGAAATTATGGATGATACTTTTTCCTTTAGAAATGTCTAGATCGCATACTATTATTATTTCTGAGCGAAAATTTGCCAGTCTTGATATGGAAACCCGCCCTTGTTACGGTTCGTAATTATCGAACGAGAAACGCCCTGTCGGTATATCCATTATTGCCGGCCAATTTTCAACACACGGACAAAAGGCATTGCGCATGTCGCCCAACTCTATGGTATCAGGCCCCTGCCGTGTGGCGTTCTGGGTGCCATGGGTGTGATGGCAAGACCGTGCAACCACAAATTGGTACGGGGGGTACTTTGTATGGCCATGGGGTGTTGAAGAGAGAGAAACATTCACGCTTCCCTTTTTTTCCCCTTCCTTTGAAGGTGGTCTGGATAAAACAACCCGAAACAAGCCACTTGCCAAAAAGCAACATTCGGAAGCATTTCCTTTGCGAAGGGCCGAATATCGTGCTCTGATCCAAGTCATCGAAAACCGACGCTGCCGTCTCATCTACCGAGGCAGCTTACTCTTCTAATAGTCAGCGTCCTGGCCCCTGGAACTAATAAATTTTGCAAGGAGAAGACTTTCAACCGCGATCGCAGCATCAGTTCTTCTCGGTTTCTCATCCGTGAAGCATGTACACTCTCCTCGTTGGGTTTAGAAGGCCTATCCTGTCCCGTGTCGATTATGAGTTAGGATTGATAAAAATACTCCGTAGCGTGAATGTATGGTATTCCAAGTCCCCTGCTTTTCAAAGCTGGGATGTTCCCCGGCCATGTATCTACATATAGCGTAGCTCATCGTTGTGTGAGACAAGGACCAAAATACGATGGCATGATGTGCACTGACAGATCGCTTTACCGGGGTTATGAGCTAAATTTCGGCCGCTCTTTTTAGTGTTGTATTGGCGATTAGATGTTACATTGGCCTCTGAGGCTTTTGTCTTGATCCTGAACACGGGAGTACATAAGGATAGCGATGTGGTGGATCAGTCACCTGGCAGCGAGAGACTATACTTATGCGTCTACACACCTGATTGGCAGATAACCTATGGAATCTTGCTGTATCTATCTGATAAGTGGCGTCTTCTAGTGTTAAGTGACGAGAGTTCAGTGAACACTTCTTTGCTATTTTGTTGTCAAGGGGCGTCTACCTGAACGCGGAACCCTCTATAAATACCACGGTCTCTGCCCAAGTGGAAACAACCAAGCTCTCAGCACTGTTCCATTTCACCTCTGGCTTATAGCCTTCACATCTTCTCTTATCGCAGCATGGCAAACAGAGACATGCGTTCAACCACATTAATCGAGGTAAAGCCAGGAGACGAAACTGGCATTTATCACGTTATCTTTTGCAATGTTAGTAACGAAGCCGAATCCTTTACTCCCCCTGCTTCACTGCTGCTCCAAAGTTGACGCTTTTCTAACTTGACCGGCAACCAGTTGCCGTTCAAAGCAACATGGCAAGAATTGAAAGACTGGCTTTCGATATCCTGCACTGTTGACTTTGTTGAGATCTTTCCTGTAAGCTGTTCGGGATGGGTCTGCATCCAGGGCAGCGAAAACTTTGAAACACTGTTGGGTAAGTCCATGGCGAGGGCTAGACCATGATACTCTTGATTTGGCCATGTATAGCTGATTTTTGACTACTTAGCGTACATGAAAACCGAGCACTTTAAAGGCCGACCCCTCATCTTTGACGACAAGAACAAGTCCGAATCTATTAGGATTAGAGTCAGAATAGCCGGTCCAAAACCGAAATACGCTGGCAGATATTCTTATCTGATTGAAAGAAACCAGGATCGAAGAACACCTTTGAGGTACCGCAATCCCCAGATGCGACAGTACAGTTCATATTCTAATAGGTCCGTGAAAGTTAGGAATGAGGCGATGTATGCTTCAAGTACTACTGGAATGATGGAGTTCACCGACTTCTTGTCTGTTTTGTCTTGTATGACTGCTATATACAAACCTCTGCCCGTGCCGTACTATCTACATGTACCGACGCTCACATTTCCTGGTAACGAGTGGAACAATTGCCACGGCATAAGCTCATGCAATGCTGGTCCTCTCTCCGATGGCAAGGTTCCGACGCCGCCCGATTCCCCAGATGTTGTGCTACCTGGCAGTGCCACTGCCGGCGGGGGTGAGGGCGAGGACGACCCGTGTGACTTGGACGATATGCCAGGAAATGTGAGGGAGAGGCGTGCGCGGTCCGTGCCGCCCTCTTTCAGGTGGGCAAGAAATGAGACGTCAGATACGATCTGGAGTGTGGCTTAATTTGATGTGTGACCCTCCTTGCTTTGTCTTCTTTTCTTTTTTTTGTGTGTTTGTTTGCTTTTTGTCTTGGAGGTGATGATAGGGGCTTAAGCAAACGCCATTTTCGCCTTGCTCAAGTTCGACGAGCCTGCAACTCGAATATTGAGCTGGACTTGCTTCCATTCTCTTCTTTTCCATTCTACATTCATTTACCCTTCGCTCTTCATTGGCTAGCCCTCCTATTCACCTTCTTTTTCTCTCCCCCTTTTCATAGCTGTGAATACACATGGTATCTATCTATACGTTGAGCAAATCGGCAGACACCACCTTCGCGCCATACCCGTCTATTACTTCGAGAAGTCTTTATTGCTGGCGTTGTAACTATGGGCTGCTATGGCTGTGGACTTTTATGTATATACATGTAGAATTGCAATAATATTATGGCATCTTATAGCGAGTAACGTACCTGTACATGAGGAAAAAAGAAAAAAAAAAAAGCTCTACTTCACCGACGCAGAATCGTACTAACGTGCGGAGACATGAGCCCTCCCAGAGACAATGTCTCTAAGCTTGCTTGCTACCTTAGGCATACCCGGTTTTCGGGAGCGAGCCGGCCCTGATCTGCGACAGTGGCTCTTGATGGAGGGTGTGTGCATAAAAGCTGAGGGGAGGGACCCATATTGTTTGCTTGTGGTCGGTGAGCGGGCTGAAAGGTGACATTGGCAGCCTCGCAATAAAATCTTAGTGATCTATGCTGTTCTATGCTGTTCCATGCTGTTCTCTTGGAGGGTTTATCCGCAGCCAATGAAGCAGGGTATCTGCCTACCTGTAAGTAAAGGCATTGGGTTCTTTCATATACAAGTTGAACACACCCATAGCATGACAACCCACTCCCCGCTCTCTCTCTCTTGTTTTTTCTTTTCCCTTTCTTTCCTGGCTGGAATATTGAGCACCAGTATCATGTAATCATTTTTCCTGACAAGTGATTTGCCCTTTCAGCTCCTGAGGAGTAGATGGGCTGCTCCATATACATGTATACAAACATGTACCTGTTCATGGATGCAACATGTGATTGAGTCGGAGCGGTGATCAGTGGTCATTCGCAGTTGTGGCTTTAGGACATGCATTATACGATATAAGAACCTGGATGTCTCAGTATGTATGTTTTATATTACCTTCGTATTATTAATATTTGTTTGTGGTGGGTGTGAAGTGATATCTGGGGACCAGTCGTTCTTTAGTGGTGGCCAGAGCCTGATTTTCAGCACTCGTTGCTTTTCAAGCCACCGCTGAGCGAGAAGAGTGGCAGCAATAAAAATGCAATATTAGAATTGAGCTCAGGGAGACCATATTACTATCAGTCGGGGGTTTTTTTCCCCCTTGTAGCTATTTTGAACGATTTTGCCCTGCCAATGTGCTTTCTCTTAGCATGAAATGGTCATCTGGGTATAGTCAGATGCTGGAGTCCAAGTGTAAGCGAATTGTCCAGCATCCATCGATGTAATCTCGCTTCTACATTTTACTAAGCCAACTCTCCCTTGACTCAATCATACGCGAGAGATCCAAGCTGCCATTGACAGCTTCACAGTTTTAGAGTTCCCACATACTGTTTACTGCTTTTGTTTTAGGCGACTTACCGGCAATTGAACAAATATCTGTGAAAGTGATAAGGAAAAAGAAATGCAATGTGATTACAACAAAGCATCTGTCATTTGAAACAGCAGAGTACAAAAAGAAACAAAAGATACCCTCCATAATAGGCTATCGATACTGGCACTCAGCTGGCAGAGCCACAGCCCAATGCTGAAGTGAATCAACGTATTTTGCCGGTTGCTCAAACTCAGCCGACGCACGGTTGTGTTTGTGTGTTTGTTTCGTTCTTCTTGACACCAAATAGTATTCGCGATGTTCAAAATTAGTTTTACTCCTCTTGTAATAATCATCATCTGGATATCGAGCCAATCGCTGCCCATTATATTTAAATCGCACAACAGTGCCTTCGGCATCATGCCAAAGCATGGTTTTGACTCTCATCTCGATCCTCCAAATGCCAAGAAGAAACGTTTGTCGAATAGTTCAAACGAAGGTTTTAACCCAATGAGTATGGAGATGAAAGGAATGTCGGTGCGAGAGAAGCTTCTGGCAGGCGTTATTATTGGATTTGAAAAGGCACAGAATCAACAGCGGCAACATGGCCAGCAACAACAAGCGGCTCATAATAGCCAAATCTATTATGAAGTGGCTACTTTACAACACTCTTTGGATAAAGAGTCCCATGTGAACCCGCGCATTCTTCGGAGTATGAATTCTCCATCACAATCACGAAAAATGATGTTTCCAGATGAAGAAGAGGAAGAGTATCAGAAGTCTAATTCTGCTGAGCGAAAGGAAATCAATATGCACCACTTTTGTCGCAGAATCGACCAAAGGTAAGTTGATAAAAACTCTTTGAGATGAGAGAAAAAGAGACAAGGACAAATATATCTGACATATGCCGGCTTATAGACAAGAGACAAGTCGTAGACTACAGGCAGTCACAGAGCTTGTAAACGACACTCCTTTCGTGCCTCCAGGCGTGCCTCAAGCTTTAGCTCAACGTGGCCAGGGAGAAGGATTACGCCTTTTTCTGCATTCCGCTTGCCAAAAATACGGCTATAGAAAGCTTGAACTGGATGTGCTTAGATTCTTGCATAATAGGGTTTCTCACGATTTCAGAGGCGAGCCGCTTGGTTCTGCGCCTATGTCCGCTACTGCGAAGACTGGGCTTCGCGTGACACTTGGCACAAAAGAGGGAAGCCTTGCAATCTATGAGTCTGATGTGTAAGTATTAGCATTGTTTTTTTTAATTATGCAAGGTGAAAAAGCTAATAATGAGGGAACAATCTCAGACCCGACGAACTCGGTCATGTCACCACTTGGCTGTGGCTCAAGATCTGCAGACCACTGGAAAATAACGAGCAGTCGAGGCACTTCTCTGCGCCAGACATGTCTAAGGACCAAGAAGCTTGGAATATAATTGCGATCCCAAAGTCTAAGGTGGAAGTGTTGCACGACGAATGGTTCCAATATAGTGATTCCAGTGAAATGACAAATGGCGATTTCATCATGGAGGGTGCAACGTCAGATCCGGCACCAAAGAAAAGAAAGGCTCAACTGAAGAAAAGGTCAGTAGCCATGAGATATAGTCGTGATGGAGTACCAAGTATAGCATGTTCGAACGAGGAGGGTAATATTCATTGGGCGTGGTTCGATTTCCGTCCAGATCTTGTCGACTCGCAGTGGGAGGTGGTATATGATGCCATGGCGTCTAACTCGTGCCTTGTTTATGCATTTTCGAAGCCAGGGGTTGGGTGGGTTACTGTTCCCCCTGAACGGCCTGAACAACCTGAGCGGCCTAAACGATCAAGTGGTCGTGGTGTCCGGAGGTCTTCGAGACTGAAGCGAGAAGTGCATTCGGAGGATTGGTAGGCGTATTGTTAGAGAGTATCTGCTTTTGGCGTTGTTGGCTTTATAATACCATTGCTGTTCTTCATTGATTCGCTATTGAACACTGAATAAACCCTGATGTATACATATCTATATCTATACATGTAGGCTTTCCACAGTCTCCCACTATGCCTCTCAAATCACGCAAAGAATTCGACTTAACCGCTTACTTCAAGAACATCCGTGATATTGACAACACTATGTTATCAGTTATGAAGATGCTCGTGAGATTCTAATTAAGATTGGCCTCGAATTAGCAATAGCCCTTTAGGGTCTCAACAATAACTCTCGGCTTCTAACGTAAGCTTAAGAGAATTCGCCTTGCCGTCCCAGCTATTCCTCTAGAGCTAGCTAGACTTCAAGTTCCGTTTGGTCCTCTCTGAATGATGTGAATTTATTTCCCGTATGATTTGATGTGACATCTCAATTTCTTCAAGTGCAGCTGTCACTGTGCACATTAACGTTGCCGAAGAGGACTCTGTAACTACGAGACGAACCTGTGAAGCGGATATTAACGCTGAAGGCTCTTACTACTTTCTAGATCTAGATGTTACAACATCTCGAAAGCCATAATTTTGAATTCTGATCTTCTTTGCGTACTCGGTCTATCCAACGATAGGCTCATTCATACACGCATTACTGCAAAGTCGTATATGCCTGGTTGGGCAAAGGTAGAGCTGGTATAGCCTTTTGATTGGCTGGTTTCGCTCAGAACACCGATGACAAATGTCCAGTTAGGAACTTAGGAGAAGCTAAAAGTACCAGTACTCAAAAGGGGGGTATCGCGTGGTTGCCGTCTGTGATATCTACTGCAACATGTAGCCACGTAAAGATATCTGCATTATATTTATATAATGGCAGTATTATAAAGCAGCACTCGTTTTCATTTCTTGTCTATTGCATTCTTTTCTAACAGTGGGATTGGTACCGCTGCAGGCACCAGTATAACGGCCAACGTGGGGCAAGTCCAAGTACCGTATACTTGTTACCCCTTGGCGGGCCGGGTTAACATTGCACCAGATCCTTTTAGCAGCTTACTGTGCAGCAACCTTGCCTGAGCTGGCCAAACTGCAGCCTCCCCACCAAAGCCCGCCAGGCATCGTGGGAACTTTTCTAGTGTGCGCCCCTCCAAACCACCGCCTTCCACAACCTCAAAAGCTGCCTCGAGCGTCTGCCGGTCTCTTGACTCCGAAAAGCAGCTATTGGAGGCGTGCCGAATCTGACCCAAAGCTCCTTTTAGGTGCCATCTTCTCGTCCTACCACCAACCCTCTATTTTATCCGCTCGCGAAGAGAAACAAAGCCCACCATGCAGGCCCCTGTGTTGGTTATGAGTGTGTATACCTGACATCTACCTTGCCAATCTGCCAGAACAGGGTCGCTGGATTCGTCTCAGCAGACGAATCGAGACGACCTCGGGCTCTTGCAGCTGAGGAAAGTGTATGCAAGCTAACGCATTGTCTCGCAGACACCAATAGTGGTGAGAGGCAGACTGGAAGGAGAGCTCAGATGTCAAACATTGCTGCCGCCAAGACGTACGTTTCTGCTCCTGTCGACTCCATCAAGCTGTGCAGCCCGACTAACTCGGTGCTTCCACTCTAGGGTTGCCGATATCATTCGATCATGTCTCGGTCCTAAGGCCATGTTGAAGATGCTGCTCGACCCCATGGGCGGTATCGTCCTCACCAACGACGGCCACGCTATCCTCCGAGAAATCGAAGTCTCCCACCCCGCCGCCAAGAGCATGATCGAGCTCAGCCGGACACAAGACGAAGAAGTCGGCGATGGTACAACCACTGTTATTATCTTAGGTATGTCAGGCTCTCGCTTTTCCCACTTCTCGCAGATTGTGGCCCAACGAGTAAACGGGGGAAGAAAAAAGGGGGGAGAGGAGGAAGGGGAGGAGAAAAAAAGGAGGGGCAAGTTGAAAAGACAAAAGAATTGATGTTGACCTGATATAGCTGGTGAAATCCTAGCACAAGCTCTTCCTCAACTCGAGCGCAACATCCACCCCGTGGTCATCATTTCCGCTTTCAAGCGTGCGCTGAAGGACGCCATCGAAATCATCGACGAGATCTCCCTGCCGATCGATGTCAACGACGACGAGGCCATGGCCAAACTCATCTCCTCCTCAATCGGTACCAAGTTTGTTTCTCGATGGATGGACCAGATGTGCTCCCTTGCTCTCAAGGCCGTGCGAACCGTTACCTGGGAAGCTGGCAATGGCAAGACCGAGGTAGACATTAAGCGATATGCGCGTGTCGAGAAGGTTCCTGGTGGCGAGATTGAGGACAGCAAGGTTTTGGACGGACTCATGCTCAACAAGGATATCACGCACCCCAAGATGCGCCGACGCATCGAGAACCCCCGAATTGTCCTTCTGGACTGCCCTCTGGAGTACAAGAAGGGTGAATCACAGACAAACATTGAAATCACAAAGGAGGAAGACTGGAACCGAATTCTGCAGATTGAGGAGGAGCAGATCAAGATCATGTGCGATACCATCTTGTCTGTCAAGCCCGACTTGGTCATTACCGAAAAGGGTGTTTCCGGTGAGTAACCCGAGGGACAACTCTTAACCATCCAAAGAACTTGGGCTAACTATTCCCTTAGACCTGGCCCAGCACTACCTAATGAAGGCCAACGTTACAGCCCTTCGCCGAGTACGCAAGACCGATAACAACAGAATAGCCCGCGCTACGGGGGCCACCATTGTCAACAGAGTGGAGGACCTTCAAGAGGCAGATGTCGGTACTCGATGTGGTTTGTTTGAGATTGAGAAGATCGGCGACGAGTACTTCACTTTCCTCACCAAGTGCGAGGACCCCAAGGCCTGCACAATCCTGCTTCGTGGCCCCTCAAAGGATGTCCTCAACGAGATTGAGCGAAACCTTCAGGATGCCATGGGCGTTGCCCGAAATGTCATGTTCCACCCTCGGTTATCACCTGGTGGTGGCGCAACCGAAATGGCCGTCTCTGTCCGACTGGCTCAGAAGGCCAAGGGCGTGGAGGGTGTCCAGCAGTGGCCGTACAAGGCTGTTGCTGACGCACTCGAGGTGATTCCCAGAACGCTGGTGCAGAACGCTGGCAAGTCCCCAGTCCGTGTGTTGACCGAGCTTCGTGCCAAGCAAGCCGAGGGCAAGAGCTCATTTGGTGTTAACGGCGATACCGGTGCCATTGCGGATATGAACGAGTATGGCGTGTGGGAGCCTGAGGCCATCAAGCTGCAGAGTCTAAAGACTGCTATCGAGGTATGCTTCCCTGACGTCTATCCGGCCCTTTATTCCCCTATTTTCTTCAAAGAGAACAATCCGTGCTGACTTGTGTGATTCCTAGGCCGCCTGTTTATTGCTAAGAGTAGACGACATCTGCAGTGCCAAGACATTGCAGCAGGGTGCCACTCCTGGAGTTGGAGGTGGTGATGATTAAACGAGCTGGGGTTCTGTATAAGAGTAGAAGAGGGGCAGGCATGGTGCTCTCAGAAGCCTTGATCTGGGCGGACGGCACGCCAGATTTGCTTGGAAAGGCCGTATCCTGTTCTAGCCCTTGATTGGGATTGAAGTGGGTGCATTTTCAGACGAATCTAAAAGGGACCAAAATTTTATTTAAAAAATAGACAATGGTATTAACTAAGGGCCGCTGAAAAAAAAAAAGGCGACGCATAGATCTACGAAATGGCACTCTATACGGGTATCACTGCTTCTATCTAGTATATTATTACAAGTTACCACCTCTGGCTGGGAAAATGTTACACGAAACAATTTCAGAGCAAGTCTCTCATTTGCTTTTCCTTGCTCTTCATTTCAGTCATCGTCGTGGATGACAAGTCCAACAGGCTCTGAGGCTGGTTTCTCATCGCCATTTCTCTCGGTTCCATTCTCACCCTTGTTCAATTTTCCGTTTCCTTGAGAAGCTCCATTTGATGTAGCCCCTACTGACGTCTTTTCGCCATTGCCGTCGATATCCTTTGTATTACCACCATTCCCCCCGCCTCCCTTGCCCTTCTTTGCCTTTCGAGCTTTAGCCTTGTCTCTCTTCTCGCGATTCTTCCTCGTCTTCTCATCGTCTTTGCGATCTTTCTCCGCCTTGTCTTTTTCAAAATCGACCTGGTCACGCTCTCTTTTGACCTCCTCGTCCATCTCCCTCAGGCGCTCATACTCTCGCCTTCTAGCGGCTTTGTAGACGTGGAACTCGCCAGAGCCGGCACCGGCGCTGGAGCCCTGGACGTTGCTGACAATTTCGGGAGGCGGGGGCCGCCGTCTGCCTCCTTCAAGAGAAGATACCGACGGAGGGACGCGGATCTCCTGGTCGGGTTTGGCGAAGAGGGCGTCGACCGAAGCGGCTTGGGCGGACCCGGGGGTGAGGGCGCGTTTCTTGGTCGGGCGCTTGGAGCGAGGGTCAGCGGAGGTGGGGATGGATTCTGGGCCTTCGGCAGACATGGCGGATGATTTATTCGATGATTGGGCGATTTAAGAGAGTTGGCTGCAGTTGTGGTATAGTTGAGTCCCAAATGGACGTCAATGCGATTGCGACGCGATTTGCGACGGGAGAGAGAGGAATGAGCAACAAGGATTGAAAGTCGAAGGAAGTATCTTGCTCAATGAAATAATGGCTGGAAATAGATGCACCAAACCGGGGAATGAATTGGCTCTGCAAGCCGTAGAGCTGGTGTCGAAGTTGCCTTGGTGAGAGAGAAGCCTTGGAATTTACAGAGTCATCACGCTTGAGGCTGGCCTGCCAAAAATTATTCTCCAGCGCTACCAAACCGTATAAGCCTAAGCCTAAGCTGCACTGCCAACAGGCACTAAGCCCTGTGCAGCGGTACGGCAGCCTTAATTGGGAGGGGCAGCGCCGGGCCATTTACAGTAGCATCGAATGCTTAGATGCGATGCCATAAGCCGAGATCTGGGCGATTGTGCGTTGCCTGAACGGGATGGAGTGGTGACAAATTGCATCGGGATCTGTCAAGAGAAGAGTCATCCACCACTGGCTTCCGACAGGAGGCATCTTCGGACGAGGGCCTCGCAAATCACATGGACGGGCGGGTTTAGCGCCCGGGTGGCATCCTGAAAGCCCCCGAAACTTCCATCTGAACTTTCAGCAAGCTGAAGCTGAGCAGATTGCAGTGGCGGACTGCTCTCGCTGCGCCACACGTCTTTGCTCTCGAGTCCCGTCTGCTTTCTAATCAGCCATCCGGTTCTATCGTCCCGAGTTTAAGGTTTCAAGGAGCTAAGCTAGGAGACTCTCGCCAGGCTAGCAGGCTTCTCCCCACTGTGAGGCAAACTCAGGTCGGGTGTTTTAGGCGCTGGTGCTGGCACATGCTCGGCAGGCTTTGCTAGCACTGCTCTGATTTGTATTTCTCCAGAGCTGAAGCCCTTCAGACGGGTACCTGTATGCCCTGTAGATCTCTACTAGGTAGTATTCTTATACCCATTATAGGCCGCCGCTTTGCAACCCCGCGGCAGAACTCTCTTTAATCCTACCGTAGCATTTCCAACTTGACCCTCCCAACTTACAACCTTCCATCACCTCCATCGCCATCTATCTCTGCTGCCTTTTTGCTTTTGTTTATATCATTCACAACTTTAGCGATTTTACAATCGTTAATCTTCTTGATTCACTTCCATCTCCATCCCTTCATCTCTCTGTGTCTCTGAGTCGTCCGATTTCGGGACAGGGGGTGTTTTGGCACCAGCAGTTGAAACGCAGCAGCGACCAATTTATCATCCCACCAGCAGGCCTACCAAACACACCAGCGGCCCCCACCACTAGACCAGCAACCTATTAGTATCTGCTTATTCCGTTGATTGATCGATCGATCGATAGATTTCCCATCTTGAGCCTCAGCATCACAGGCCGCACGTGCGCACAACCACCACCATGGCCAAGCCGCGATTGATCATTCTTATCCGCCACGCCCAGTCCGAGGGTAATAGTACGTCGCCTCCTGCTTCTATTTTATGTAGCCTTCAACCCAAGTCTCTGCCCTTTGCTGACCGCTTGTGCCAGAGAACCGCGATATTCACCAGACAATCCCCGATCATCGTGTGAAGCTCACGCAGGACGGCTGGGCCCAGGCCCATGAAGCGGGCCGCCGCCTGCGCAAGCTGCTCCGACCAGATGACACCCTCCACTTCTTCACGTCCCCATATCGCCGCACACGAGAGACCACCGAAGGCATTTTGTCCACCTTGACATCGGACGATCCCGAGCCCTCTCCGTATCGTCGGTCCAGCATCAAAGTTTATGAGGAGCCTCGCTTGCGAGAGCAAGACTTTGGCAACTTCCAGCCATGCAGCGCCGAAATGGAACGCATGTGGCAGGAGAGAGCCGACTATGGTCACTTCTTCTATCGTATCCCCAACGGAGAGAGCGCTGCGGATGCCTATGACCGTGTTAGTGGCTTCAACGAGAGCTTGTGGCGCCAGTTCGGAGAAGATGACTTTGCCAGCGTATGCGTCTTGGGTGAGTTTTCATTTTGTGGCATCTTGAAATGGGGGCCTCTTTTTTCTACGTATTATCATTATCGTGCTAACTCGATTATATAGTCACTCATGGTCTCATGTCTCGTGTCTTCCTTATGAAGTGGTACCATTTCTCCGTCGAGTATTTCGAAGACCTTCGAAACGTGAATCACTGCGAGTTTCTCCTTATGCGCAAGCAGGACAACGGTAAATATCTCTTGGAGAACAATTTGCGTACTTGGTCAGAACTGCGAAGAGAACGCGAGCAACAAATCAAGGAGAAGGAGAAGGATGAAGGAGACAAGGCCGACAAGGCCGACAAAACTGCCAAGGATGACATGAAGTTGGCGCAGAGCAAGAGCTTTGTTGTTACACGTCGCTGGGGAGGCTGCCCCCATGGCTGCAATCATGCTGCTCATTATGAGAGCCATCGGGCCGCAGAAAACCAGCCGCAGCAAGTTGATAAGAATACCCACAGCAGTAGTGGCATGAATCTCGCCATAAGGAGACTGCAACGACATAAATCGAATGGCTCCGATGAAGGGGATGCAGACGGCGAAGAATCTTCAAAAGAGAATCCAAAAGAAAAGAAGAAGAAGGTTCACATTGATTTGGCACGGGCCATTGATGGGAGCGTCTCTTCTCCTGACGGCACACCCTCCTTCATCACGGCAGAGGACCGCATACGTCACATCAAAGCCACCCATTTGCACGTTGGCCGAGACTTCGGCGGTACATATTCAGGCCATCCCTCTGTTGCAGGGAGCGATTCTGACGCATCAGATGACGAGACCAGACGCCGTCGCATGGGTTCCATAGATTCTCGCACCCATCCCGGTACGGGACTGGCAAACCGCCTTGGAGATGAGCCTGAACCACACAGCAGTGCCGCGGACCCCAAGATGGAGGATTTAGACCAGGCTGAGAAGGAAGATAGAAGCATCAGAGGAAGCGTGTACTAAAAAGGGGGAAAAGGAAAGTGAGGGAACTAAAAAAAAAAAAAAAAAAAAAAAAAAAGAATCTGAATTGAATAAGCGCAACTGACGAAGCGATATCGACCTTGTTTTCTTCTTATTTTTGTTGGATACCACTATATAGACTGGATTGCCTGGCTGTATAAATGGAAGTAAAAGCGTTGGGCCACACTGAGTTAGTTTGATTTATGAAATATTATATCCACATTGATATCTTTTGAGAATCTTGAATATAGACCTCTATACATGTGATTACTTGAAGACGGACACCAGATCTTCAACGTGAGCAAACATTGACTGCCTTGTTCATTTCGAAGCTCAGCTAGCTATCTTCTTTGCTAATAACATTTTGCTGAAAATACTCTTTTTACTAACCCTTTCAATCCACCAGGTAGTTATTCTATATAAGCTAGACCGTACGAGAGAAGAAAATAAACATCCAGAATTCGCAGAAATCAAATTCCTAGGCCATTCAAGCAACCTGCTTCTCTCTTTTAATTCTTCAATTTCAATCTTTTTCTTTCTTCTTTTGTTTTTGTGCTTTCGTTCTCAACCATCCATTTGTTCATCCATCCCTTTTCCAAGCCAAATCAAATCCATCATAGTAAAAAGTGAAGAGAAAGAGTAGCGCTGTTATTCCTTCCTCTCCTTTTCCCACATCAAAAGAGCAAACCCGACCGTAATCATTAGATTATTATTTTAATACACAAGACCAAATTCAAGCACGCAACACAAACACCGACAAGGTCAGGGAGAAGAGAAAATAAAACAATGGAGAGGGAGAAGAAAAAAGGGTAGAAAAAAAAAGAAGTTGGGGATTCGAGGCTAAAATAGATCCCATAATATCAACAGAGTAGTAAAGAAAACATAAAAAACACGCAGCCATTTTTGCACGCCAGAGTTGTCGCTGCGACCCTACATGCCTCACTTCCCTCGAGCATATAAAACAAAACAGGCTCCATCCATTCCAAAGTCCTTTATGTAAACCTATGCCTTTGTCTTTGCCTTTGGCTTTGCCTAGCCTTTACCCTAAATAATGCCTCCCTAATCTTTACCCCTGTCTTGCCATTCTGATGCCCAGCGCTAAGAACAGAGAAAAGAAATAGCAGCAAAAGAAAAACAGAAAAAGAAAAACACGAAAAGTGCAAACACAGCCCCTTTCTGCCTCGCCATCTCGACCTTAGGATCACCGTGGGAATTGTTCCAAGTGGTCAAACCAAGGCGTAGTGGTGCTTGCTGTATAATGTGGTATCACGAGACTGCCTGGCTCTTCGGTTCCATCTAGCCTAATTATACAGAGCCAGAGGAGAAATAAGAAGGGAGAAATAAGAAAAAGATAAAGATAAAAAGCAAAAGAAAAGATGGGTGGAAAGAAATGAAAACTTTCGCTAGTACAACCACTAAAATGCCAATAGTCACCGCCGAAAAAGATCCATTGGTAACCATTGTGGAATGAGGTTAGAAATGAACCAGCTTTATAAGAAGCAGAAGGGGGAAAAAAAAAAGAGTAGTGGTTCCGTTTCCAGTGAGAAAAAGCGGTTGCTTCTATCAGTTATGGTCATCAGGAAAAGTGACTCGCCCGATATCCACCCCCAAGATATCAATAGCAAGTTGTCACGTTCAGAAAAATCGTGCCATAGCTCTGCTGAGGTCAATAAAGTCCACAGGTTTCGTTACATAGTCGCTGAATCCAGCTGCCATGCACTTCTCTTGGACGTCCGACATTACGTTTGCAGAAAGGGCAATGATGGGCATCGCGGGATAACTGCCCAAGAGCTCCCACTCCCGAATTTCGCGGCAGGCCTGGTAGCCATCTTTTCGTGGCATATGCAGATCACACTGCACTATATGTTAGTAAAGGGCTATAACATAGTCACACACACACACACACACACACACACACACACACACACACACACACACACAAACACAAAAGGGATAGGGGGATATTATCAAACTTACCAGTATGAGAGAGTAGTAGCTATGCGGCTTCGATAAAACTCGCTGTATACACTCCTCTCCGTCCACTGCAATGTCCACATCGAGGCCAACTTTCTTGAGGAACTTCATCATCACTTTTTGGTTAACTGGATTATCCTCCACCAAGAGAATTCTGAAGCCCTTATTGCCCATACGCTTTTGGAGGTCCAGGGAGCTAGCCTTTTGACTCTCCAACATTTGCTGCGCGGTCGATCTATTCCAGTCCGTGCTCAAATCCCGTATCTTGTCTGGATCAAAGATGACAGCGAAGCGTGACGGTTTGACAGGCTTATAGATGAAATTGACCAGCTTATCTGAGAAGAGTTTCTCATATTTGGTTCCAGACGCATATCTCATCACAGCCTGGCGCTGGACTGAGTCTGAGAGGATCAAAATCATTGTGCTATCCATCTTTTGAGATTTGGTAATTTGATCCATGACACTAATGACTGCCTCTGCATCGCCTAGATTGATGACAATATGAGTGAATCGGATGGGGTCATCACCTCCGATAAACTTTTCGGCCTCTTCGATGCTGCCGACAGCAGTTATCTGATGAGGCACGTCTTTTGGCAGAGTCATCTCAATGTGCTGTGTAGTAGCTTCACGACTGTGTGTCTGGGGGCAAATAATCAGTATCAGGTACATTGGTGGGCGGAACGCCTCAGATGGTAGCTTTTCTGGCGTCACGCTTCGCGTTACTGAACTCCGATCGGATGGCATTTCAAGCTTCATTTGCGACAGGTCTTGGCCACTGGCTTTGGCAGCCTCGCTAAAACGAGCCAATCCTGTGTTCATCGACGTTATTGACGACCTATCTGTAATGAGCGATTGGCCAGAGTGGGCAGACTGGCTGGAACTCCCAGTTGAGTCGCCTCCCGGGGAAACGAATTCCACATTTGCAAGGCCAGTCTCATCTCCGTCATGTGTGTGCTGAGCCGTTGCAAGAGTTACCGTGGGATCGCTAGGCCGCTCAGCTTCATCTGCCGCTAATGCCGGAGGTACGGCAGTCGCTGTTGAGCCGGGGCTGCTAGGCATTGGAGGCTGGTCTTCAATTGTAGGTAGCGAGCAACAAGCCGTGAAAGTGAACGTTGAACCCTCGCCCATGACAGCCGTTCCTTCCATCTTGCCTCCATGAAGTTCAACAAGTTGCCTTGAAATGACCAGGCCAAGTCCACTGCCGCCGTGTTGTCTAGTACTGCTCTCGTCGATCTGACTAAAAGGCTTGAATATGAGGGCCTTTTCCTCCTCTGAAAAGCCACGGCCAGTGTCGGTTATGATAAACTCTAGCATAATTTCGTTTTTTCCTGCCGTTCCATCATCACCCGTGTATACTCTGCATTGGCTGAAAACTTCGCCTTCCGAGGTGAATTTGATGGCATTTCCAATAACATTTAGCAGAACCTGGCGGATCCGAACTTTGTCTCCCTTTACCCATGCTGGGACATCAGCATCAACGAGGTAATTGAGCTCAAGTCGCTTCGCAATGGCCATGGTCGAGACAAGTTCGTTGACATCCTCAATGAGTGAACGAGTGTGGAACCATTCGTACCGCAGCTTCATCATTCCGGCATCCACTTTGGACAAGTCCAGAATGTCGTTGATGATCATGATTAGGCTGTTTGCACTCGTCTGGATGGTATTGGTATAGTCGCGTTGCTCTTCATTGAGCGTGGTTTCCTGTAAGAAGCTTACCATACCCGATATTCCGATAAGTGGAGTGCGAATCTCATGAGACATGTTGCTCAAGAACCGGCCTTTTGATTCCATAGCCTCCTTCAACTTCGCCTCAAGAAGCTTGTGGTCATTGATATCCGTGGCAGAACCAAAATAGGAACTCGCACCGCTGCCAAAATCGATGGTATCAATCTCAACACAACGAATAAGATGCCACCGATACTCTCCTGTCTTGGAACGCAATCGGACTTCTGTTGTGTATGATGGCCGGCCGTTCGAGTCAGTTCCGACTTTGATGACACCTTTTCTAGCCAACTCTGCCAGATCAGGATTGGCAAGTTGAAAACCTGTCTCTCTATTTGAATCGATTTGCTGACTTGGTGCTCGTTCATGGCCTTGAGGCTCCTTTGGCCATTCCTTTGTCGCACCCGTGGGTGTGTTATCGCTCGATCCGTAGCTACCGCTATTACCCTTTCGATTGGATGACTGCGCTAGCTGTGAAGAGGGAATGCGGCACCTAGCCAAGTCCTCTGGGTGAACAAAATCCATGAAGCCTAGGCGTAGCGCATCTTCAAAGCTCTGGCCAGTATAGGACAGCCATTGTTCGTTTGCAAAAGTCACACCATCCTCCTCTGTGGCGGTAAAGATGATCTGCGGTATCAAATTTGCCAAGAGTCGGTGCTTCGCTTCTGAGGCCTCTACCTCCTGCTGGCGCGCCGCTTTTATCTCGGCGATGCGCTGCTCATGGATATCCAAGTAAGACCCTAAGAATTGCACAACAGCTCCACGCTTATCCTTGGAAGCTACAGCACGAGCGTAGAACCATCGGTAGACACCATCGAATCTCTTGATTCTCACGGTACTGGAAAATTGCTCTCCGGTCCGCAACGAGCGACTCCAGGCCGCGAGATACTCATCGCGTTCATCTGGGTGAATGCTGCCCCAGGGGTCCGCAGACAAATCGGTCACTGTCTGTCCTCGGTATGACAGATAACGGCTGTTTACCCAGACAATTTCGCCCGTTTGTGGTAACGCAACGAATACTTGGGCGGGTAACGAGTCTAGAATGAGGCCTTTTAATTTATCAGACGGCGGCGGCATATCTGCAGCCGAAGCAATGAATGAATTGCTTCTCTGTAAGCCGCTTGCATTAGATGCTGCTAATGTGGGCCGGCTAAGCAGACTAGAACCTGGAGGCAGAGACTGAAACGTCGAAGCAAAGTCTGCACCGTAGCTGTGAAGCCGGGAGTGGCCTGTCTTATACGGGCCTTGCTCGAATTTTGACGATTCAGGATATCGATCAACCAACAAGGGGTCAAGATCAACGCTGCCATCCAGGCTATTCCGAGACTGGATGTCCCTTTGGTTGGCGTCCTCCGAGCTCCCAGTGTTTGTGTCCGCCAACTCGTCAATATCCGTCGTGGCAGCTTGAGGAGTCTGGGGAGCTTTGCTGCCAGACAGGCGAGAGGGCCGCACATCTCCAGAAGGGTCATCTTTCGATCCAGCCCGAGACCGCTGTGAACCTTGTCTCGCAAGTTTACTGCTGAAATAGCCACCTGAAGACTGGGAAACTCCCGCGGGGCTCGCCGCGTGCTGACGCTTTTCGGCAATATAGACTAGAGCGCCCGGATCCCATCCAGGAGTTCCAATCGGAGAGCCAGTGGCACTCTTGGAGATGCCAGAATAGTCACTGGGACTCGTAATGCTCCCGGCTAAAGACTGCTGCAGAGCAGCCGTCTCTTCTGCCGCGAGATATGCGGAGCTTTCCATAGGCCGTCCGTACGCTGAAACCGCGCCAAATCCAGTGGTAGATGGTCTTCTTCGTTTAAGGCCGGCAAGTTCTGTCTCAAGATGGGTATAGTGTCGGCATTGTGAAAAGGATGTGGCAAGATGCGGTGCAAAATGCTCTAGTGAATGTCGCAGGTTGGAGGGGTACGGAATAACAGGGCTAAGGATAGACAAAATAGCAATTGGGGGAGGCCTATCCTTCTTTTGGCTCTCAGATTCCGTAGAGCGTTGGTGGTGTGTACTCTCGGGAGACTGGCTGCTTCTCGACTGTGACTTCTGGTGCATCGTCGTGGCGTCGAGTCTGAAAGAACGCGGTTGTAATTTAGAAAATATGACGTTGAAAAGAGGTATGTGTAAAACCGTCCAAGAATGATCGACGCCAATAGCTTCGGGAGGCCGCATCATCGTATAATCTGTGGGCGTGGGGTCGGGATTAAATGATTCTTCGTCAACGGTGGCGTCCGTGAAGAAGGGATTTTCCTTTGGGTCAGGCCTGACTGCCGGTGACGGGGCCGGAGATTGTGACCATGGCGAAGGGGGAGTTTGTTCGTACTCCTCGTACTTTGGCGTAGGTGGTCTCGGGCTGTCGTCGTCCAGTATCGTGTCGCCGAAATGAACCTTTGTCCTGACAGACGCACGAGCACCGGTCGGCCCGACAAAGATGGAAGACAGTTTAGTTGCAGAGTCTGACCGCTTATTCTTAGGTTTCCGCGGCAGCTCTTGGCCAGGTGTCCTTGGGCCAGACTTCAAAGCACTGGCCTGCCCCAATGATGAAGAAGGAGTCGGGGCTGTCTGGGCCAAGTAGGGATAATTTCTTGTTAGGGCAACAGGCCGCCCGCGCTCTAATACTCTCATGATACCAGTATGATCAATGAGGGGGTCAGCTTCATAGTCAAGAGCCTGGAGGACGGGAAGGACTCTGCCCTGGCCGGTGTACTTGGGCACGAGAGGCGCCTCCCAGCTAGGGATTGGCTGCTGTTGCTGTTGCTCTTCCTCAAGAAAGTCATGCTGTTCAAGGGTGCTTTTGTTAAGCTTTGTGTGGTCATTTTCCCGTTCCGCTGCAGTCTGGATGGATGGAAAATGGGTTTGGCTCCTCAAGTAGCTGGGCCGCTGAGGTGCCATTGTTGTTCCGCCTTGTGACCTTTCCTTATTCTCTTCAAAGCTAGTGAACGAGTGCCGACTCGTAAACGCAGGTCGCTGTGGTCCGTTCAATGGTGTCCCAATGGCAGATCCAGCAAGAGCATCATCGGCGGCGTCATTCTCCGTCGTCTGCATGACGCTAGTCCCCCTCGCCAAGTACTCCAGACTTAAATCGTCTTGTTCATGTTCGTTGTATGTAGCCTTCTGCCCCCATGGGACGTTCTCAATGTCGGTGGTATCAGCAGGGACTGCTAATGTCACACGCTCGGCCTTGTATACTTCTCGCATAACCTGGACGACGGTGCTCCACCAGGCATCGAGACCTGGCTCGGCGGATAACATTAACGAGAGATCATAGAGGTTAGGGGTAGGAAAGTCAAAATTCTCGGGCTGTGGGGTGCCTCCTGGGTGAAAGGTCAAGGTCGAAGCGGGGGTCGGTGTCTCTGATAGTACTCTGTCGAGCATGCCGCGAGAGGGGCCTATATTGGGAGCAGAAGATTGAGGGGAGCTTGAGAGGCCAAAACTTTCAGGTGGTAGAGTCATCCGAGGAAAGGGATATGAGGGTGTGCTGGCAACAGGCGCCGGGGTGATGCCTCCTCGAATTGTGTTTCCAGACTCAGTCGAGGTGGAGGTAAAGGCCGAAGTTGGATAGGGAGAGTTCAATACTGCATCTTCGAGGATGGGTGCCACACGGGCCTTGTCGGGTAGGCCCAGATGCAATTCCTGGGCGGAGACATCCCGCTGCTCCAGATCGCGGATCAGCTTTTCCCTATATTCAACAAGCTGCTTCTTTGGTCCATCAGCGGCTGGTACCTCGCTTTCTGCAGATCCGTTAATTACAGAGGAAACAAAGGCAGCAGAGGACGTAGCATTGTGGCTATCATCTACAGCATGGATGTCAATATCGACATCGACATCGACACGCTCCTGGTGGTCATCACCGGCACCTCGGCCATTCACATCAGTCGTCCGCCGTGGAAAGAAAGGCCTGGGAGCGGAAGAGACCAAGTCCTCAGGGGGGTTCAGGGAAGAGAACGGGTAGCTAGAGCGGCGTCCTGCCATTGCGCTTTTGGCATCGGCATGGGCATATCGATCTTGTGAAGTGCTGACCGTCACTTGTCCATTTCTCGCAGCGGTCGGGTCGGGGGCATCAACGGTCCAATGAGCAAAGTGTTTGGCGGGCAGCTCCAGCTGGTGCGTCCAGGAGGTTGTCGAGGTGGTGGGAGACGGAGCCTCAGTTTCGGTTGCGGTTGCAGTTTCGGTTGCTGTTGCTGTTGCTGTTGCTGTTGCTGTAGTGGTTGAAGTAGAAGAAGCCGGGGTCGAGAGAGAGGGCGAGAATAGGGCTCTCTTTTCGGCCGAGTAGCTCTGGCGTGGCATGCCTCATGCCTCTTCCCGCAGAAGAGGGATGGCGGTGGATCTCTGAGAGGTCAGGTCGGCAAGTGGGATGCCGCATACGCAGGACAGGGCAGCAGCATCCAAAGCACAGGAAAGGCTCAAAAGATCACAGTAGCGGCAGCTGATCAATAGAGAAAGGACAGCAAAGGCGAAGACGGGGATCGGTCTGGCTGCTTGCGTCTTGCCTCTGCCTTTGCCCAAGTCTGTCCGTGTCGGTCTCTGCTTCTTGGTCACGGTCTCGATCTCGATCTCGTTGTGTGCCTCTCTCTTTCTCGCTTCCGGTCTCCCAGCTTTCTCACTTACTTGTCTTCCCTTTTTAGATGCTTAGTTCTTGTTTCTCTTTTTTTCCCCTTCTGTTTTCTCTCTTTTCGCCCTTTGTCCTGGCTTTCTCTTTCTCTTTTGCTTTAGCCTCCTCCTTCAGTTTTGCTCTTTGTGCTTCGCTACGCCGGACAAAACGGGCTGGTTGTGTGGAGAGGTTTGGAGGTCAAGTGTGCGGGAAAAGAACGGTGGTGGTTGTGCTTCCCTGTAGGCCGTAGGGCCTCCTCACACGTCACAGCAGTGCGGTAAGTACAGTACAGTGAGTGAGTGGTATCGTTTAGTGGCCACAGAGCAGGGGTGGGAACAACCTCGGGGACGAGGGGGCAGCTGGACGGGATAGACGCTGCGGCGCGGCTGCCGGCGTCGAGCAGCGCTAGAATCAGAGGCTGTCGGGGCAGCAAAAGCACAGATCTGGGCCTGCAGACGCTGCACGGCGCAGGCAAAGCAAACTGGGAGGCGTCGCAACGGGGGCGCGAAAGAGCTGGACGGATCAACGATTGCAAAA
Source organism: Trichoderma hamatum GD12 (assembly GCA_000331835.2). NCBI lineage: Eukaryota > Fungi > Ascomycota > Sordariomycetes > Hypocreales > Hypocreaceae > Trichoderma > Trichoderma hamatum. The sequence goes on from KQ479114.1 coordinate 142,454, forward strand.
ATTTGGCGGCCCTGCCAAAAAGGCGCTTTTGCTGCCAGAAAATGCCCCCCATGTCATCGCCCCCCAGAAACGCCCCCGGTAAAGGCCTGTGCAGGCGCCGTCTAGGGGAGCGAGAAAAAAAAGGGTATGACGTAGGTGACGACAGGAACTGGAGGCTGGCATCCATCATCAGCCCAGGCCTTATTCACTAAGAGCCCGCTAGCAGACGCTCGAGGCTCCAGCCAACCCCCAAGGCCCTTCCGGTGAACCAATCCAGCGATCCCAGACAAGAACCTAGAGGCCCCACGTCAAGGGGTGGGAAGAGGTTTTTTTTCCCTTTGTTTTACTTTTCTATTCCCTGCCTGTGCGTGAGGCAATGGATACTACTGGGTACCGCTTGGATGTACCCAGCACGCGTTAGTACATACTGCTGGTGGTCTGCCCACTTTCCAGGACTGACTCTTGCCACTAGGCATGTGCCAGAGCATTGGTACAAAGCACGGGCTTTGACAACACCAATCCGCGGCGATGGGTCTCTCACCAGCTACTATCGGATACTATACAGCATAAGGCTAAACTAGATACTAGGTATACTAGGTAGTCGTAGCAGCAGTAGTACTGTATCATCCCGCTACCGCAATTTTGCTTGGGAGTGCGGCACTGTACGTGCCATCAGCACGACTCCGAGCGCCGGCACCGTTTCGTACATAGTGAAAGGGCGGGCCTTGGCCTTGGCCGTTGCGGCGGGCATCGTGAAGCTCGCGTGCCTATCCTCTAACTTTAAATTGCGACCACGCGGAGCTTTTTCCAAGAGCGCCTCCCTGCCGTTGGCTGCTGAGCCGATTGGTACGTATGTCTGCCTTGGCCACCTCTGGCGCAGACGTGTCAAGCTGCCTGGGGATGCTACAGATTCGCATTTCCTCGCAGACGCTATACTCAAAGACACGACGTGTTCCCAGGCAACTGGCAGCCCACGCTATGTATGTCTGGCTTCAGCAGCTTGCTGACTGCTGACCGCTGACAACATGAGAACGGATGGCTGACCTGACCTGGTTTGACCTGAGTGCGTGGCGCCGGGTCAACCAGTCGCCCATGTTAACTTGTGCGTGCCACAGCAATGGCTCCTACTATGGCGGCAGCAGAGTCGATGGGCCGGCATATCAAAGTGGTGAGACAGACGGGATTATGGAGAGTTTGCAATGCTGTGCCGCGCCTCCTGTTCTGCCTGCTTCGATCATGCTTTGCAGGGCCGTGATCTGCCGTGGCACAACGGCATGAATCGTGAATCGTGAATCGTGAAGCCATGTGTGCTTGGTCTAAAATGCTGACCGCCGCAGCGATGTAATGGTGCGGCCCGATGCTGATGGTTTACATGCATGTACGAGTACCTCGCCTGTACACACAAGAGACCTTTTGGGCGCACCAGCTGTGGTGCCACAGTTCAAGTTGTTTGTGCCAGCGCCAAAGGAACGCTACCGGAACAAGACTCATCCATGTACATTCCAGGTACGCAGGGCCTGCTTGTCTGTACTGATTCAGCAGCCGTCGTCGATTCGGGGCAGCATCTGGGCATGGACGCTACAGAGTAGGTGCAGGTAAGCATCGCTTTCTTCGATCCTTCGGAAATCAAGATGAACCAGCGGCTACACGATCCTCGTCCTTCCATCCTCGCTCCGTCCTCAGCACCTCGCCTGGCCCACAATCCAGACGGCCAGCCAGGGGGCCGCTGTGCGTTACGCAGATTGGGCGCTAGCAGCTTACCAGGCGTCGAACAAAAAGCTTCTATCGGCACTTGGCACATTGAGCCAAGCCACGAGGGAAAAGCGTCTTTTTCACTTCCCCTAATCTGCGGCCCTGCAAATTTGATCTGGCATCCACACAACCTTTCCCCGGACGCCAGCCACAGGACTAGCCCTATCCAACAAAGCGCTCCGTGCCGTGACGCTGATGGTCTCTCCGTCCACTGGCACTCTCTGCGGTCCTTGCTCTTTGGGGCCAAGTCCAACAGGTAGGGTAGCTGCTGCTGCTAGACTACTGTACGAGTGCTGCACCATTACTACATATTGCAGCCCACGGCCCTGTCTGCGACTGCATTTACTGCTAGCAGTACCACCTACTGGCTGGTATGCTCCTGAGCGTCCATGCGGCGGCCCAGATTGCATTAATCTTGGCCCAAGTTGCGACGCCGACGCCGTGCAACCCCTCGCAGGGGCATGGCCAACACCGGGTACGAGGGACGAATCACCACAGGCTCAAAGCTTGTCAGGCCATGTTGTGACGTACATGCAAATCATGCAAACCTCGCACCTGTGGCCGCTCTAGTAGGTAGTACAACGTGAACAACATGCGATGCCTCCCGGGGAATGGACCGACAGATCAACCGCTGATCCGCCCTCGCAGGGGCTGAAAGTCTGAAAGTCTTTCCCCTCCACGCCTGATGACGGTGTATCGCCATTTGCCTCTGTCTCACAAAGCTCGGCTTCGTCAAGAAGCCCCCAGTTAATACGTGAGATCTCCCCACGGGGCCTGCCGAGTGGACGTCATTTGTGAAGCATGGCCCCGGTGCAGCCGCAAAAGACTTCGTATTCTCTCCTGTCGTTTGATGAGAGGAAAAAGGTTTGCGTTCCCTGGCGAGCTCATTATCATCTCCTTTCATCTCGCGGTTCCCATTCCCGCCATCGCCCGAAGGTCACATGAACCCACGACGTGTGTGCGCAGCATCGACTCTAGGCGACCCCCCGGCTCACACAGCTGCATATCTTGCCTTAACTTGATGTAGATTCTTTCGGCTGCAGGCTCTTCGCCAAATGAAGGTTTATTTTTAGTCGGCTATAAATGGCAAAATTCCCGCTGTAATACCTATCCCAGCCTACCGGGTGCGCGCTTGGCGAGCCGCGAGGAAGCCTTCAACCGAGATGCTCGAATCTCAACACCATACAACGCTTTGGAAGGGCTGCTTGACACTCATTTAGCCAAATATCCAGCAAGCAAAAGGGCGGCCGGTAAATAGTCGAGCGCCTAAATCGGACGCTTCCCATGACTACCAAGACCCAGGCTATTCACTAGTACTATTCACACCTGCGTCCGCGGGCTCTATACCCACCTGACGGCATGCCAAACCGTCTGCTTCCAGTATTCATCGTCGACTGGCCCCCTGTGCACACAGCGGTGGGGAGGGTAGGATAGTTATCCGCTAGAAAGAATCGGCCACCGATATGGGTGGCAGGGAAGGTGATGCAAAGTTTGCCAAAACCAAACCCATCTTGGCACTTGATGCAATGCAATACAGGCTGGCGGCAGGCGATCGGTCCGAGCCAGTAACTCTATATACCTACGAGTACCACCAGCTCAGGGCAGAAACCAGACGATAGGTATCAAGCACCCAAGGGGCATAGCTGTGAGGGCATCGACCCTAAAGGGGTTCAGCTACCAGGTCAAGATGGGTAAGCATGTACAGAGGATGCAGTATTCCCACCACACCCATATACTGTACCCTACTGCTCTGTCTGTCTGTGGCTGACCAAACAGCTTGCTGACTCGTACGTACAGCTGCGGTAATACCTATACTACTACTACTACTACTTCGTAACCCAGCTGTATTCTCCTTCATCGAGGACCTCGTCAAAGCTCATTATTTCGACAAATCCCAGGGCAGCGGGAGCATCTTGTCCGGGACTCCGGCCGTATCCACAATGGCTCATTTGACAACGACCCGCTTTACGCCGGTAGGCATTCCCAGTGGAATTCCTCACGGCTTCCGCATGCATGCTCGTTTCCGGCCTGAGCTTTGTTTGCCTTCGCACCGCATCACGCCACATCCGATTAAAAGGAGAAGAAAAGGAAGTAAAGGAAAAGCCGACCAAGGTGGGCTGAGACATTAGAAGACGATGCCGCTATCCGAGGCAGTTCGGTCACGATGCTGCATTCAAGGTATAACAAGCACAAAGTCGGGGGCGAAATGACGTAGGAGTCCGCTACTAAGGCACTGTCGCAGTAGTAGAAAGGAACTTCAGCCGCACATGCTGACCGACAAATTCTTATAGGTACAATATGCCCAATATCGATGCTACTGCAGAAAATGAGAAAAAGGCCCAAAATATTGAGAGAAGCGGAGTAAGAACATTAGGTGTACTTGGCACATCAACTACCTGCCTAGGTACCTGTAGTACCTCTGATGGAGGAGCTGGTATGTATATTATTGAAGAGGGGAACAAAGACGAAGAGACTGGTTTCTGCGCCACAGCCGAATCTTTATTTTTTTTGATGGAAGCTTATCCGACGCTGCTATACGAAGTTAAGTAGCTGTACGGAGTATGCAAAGCCTCCTTTTCCCTGTACTACAGAAGTACTCAAGTTGTCGACTGGGTTGGGAGCAACGCCAAAAGGAAAAAGCAAAAAATACAAAAACTGGCTCGACAAACCAGGAAGGCGCGCTTGCTCTAACGGTGGGTGACGTCGGAAGTTGAGTTTATGACCCACAATTGCGTCGGTGGCGTACCATTGGAGATCCTGGCCGAATCCGTATTGGGGAAGTGGACCCGACGAAGACACGTGTCGCTCCAATGCACAGCGCTGCGAATGGAAGTGGGAGGAGCAAGCGGCGTTTTTAACCAGCTTTTGCGTGAGGACAGCAGCATACTCTGCTATACAGTCTGCCAGGCTACGTGTATAGCTAAGGTTTATCGCTTTACACGCAAGCTTTTCTGAAATTCCCTCTTTTTCTGAAAACGACTGCTCTATGAAAATAGATATGAGCCAAGTTGAAGAGGGAAAGAATGGTAATAGTATGAGTAAGTCTTCTAAATGGTGGAACAACAGAGAGAAGCACAGGAGGCTACCAGTATATCCATCTGGCAGTACGACCATGTACGTACAGTGCTATCGCTCCAGGCTTTTGGGGGCCAAGACACCCTAGCCCTAGTGGGAATACGTCCGTGTGCTCTCGTTCATTTTCGACCTGCAGCGCACGTACAGAATTGCATGTACGCCGTAGCTTCGGCGCCGCCCCCGGGTATCCGAGATCAACCTGGAATCGTTCCGACCGGTATTTCTACAGAGATGGTGATCTGCCAGATGGATCACCGCCGCCAGGAACAGGTTTAGTTTTCTTTCTTTCTCTTCTTTCTGTTTTTCTCGTATCTCTCTTGACGCGATATTCCGTGCTCCACTTCGGGTCTGCGTCTATTGTACATCCTGGAAGACTACGCGCAAGATACCTCAGGCCTGGCATGTCACCTGGACAGAAAAAGAAAAGAAGTTCCATCCTCCCTGTCATCTTTCGAGAATATCAATATCAACGCACAAAAGAGAAACGGCATTCCCGGCTCAGGTATTGTCTATCTCTCGGATGGCGGGCCCTCTCTCCACCTTTTTAAATTGCTTTGAACGGAGGCAGCGGGCCTTCGCCGTTCGGCATCGTTAAAGCGTAGCATGGTCAGAATGAGGCGCAGCGGCTTCGTGGATGAGGAGATTGCGTTACGGTATAGCTAACGGCGCCAGGGATATAATGAGGATACTACTGATTCAATACCGGATATAGATTTAGGCGTCCCATTTGCCCTCGCTTTGAACTCTCTGGTGCTTCGTATCCTGAACCCGGCGTGACGATGGATATTGATGATCAGACTCTCATTGTTGGGGAAATTTGATTCACAAATAATGTATTTTGCGACTGTTATTGTATAAGAACAATTTCAATTGCATGATGAAGCAAGACAATGTCAAATACACTTTTCAAACTGGCTAACTAAAACCTTCAACCTCATACGTAGCCACTCAAAGCGATAGGCTTGGCCGGCCCAATCCCAATTTCTGCTTCTGGATCCTGGGATATATTCCGATAACAACAAGGATCGATAAGACCAGTGTAGCCCAGAGCTTCAACTTCAATACATTCTTATTATAGTCTGTTGCTGTCGCACTGTTGATGGTCGCCAACAGAAGCAACAGGACGAAGTATCCGCTGAATCGGTGGTACTTCCATATAGCCTTCGCATTCTCCTCACCTCCGTACAGCTTCGGCGTGACTAGCATAGTAAACCCGACGAGATATTGTAAAAGAAGTATCACAGCGGTAATGACGCCAAGGTAGGCATGTGCGGAGTGAAAGTGTGGATTGTTATTCTTCACTTTGTTGTATTCGATAATAGTTACACCGGCGACGAGAGAAAGGAATGCCACCAGGTTGAGGAGCGCGTGAATACGCTGTCCCAGACGTTTCTGCTCAAGCGTATGGGTAGGCTGCAATGAGAGGATAGATTGCACCAGTACCAGCACGGCAAAGGACTGAGCGAGAGGGTGTCCTGAGAAGAGGATTAGAGGCTTGGTGAAGACACTAGCCCAGATGAGGACGATGAGAAGCCATATGCCTATTTGCGCGATGATGCCAGTGCCTTTGTTGAGATTCATGTTAGGAAGGAAGTTCTTATGTCTGTTTGTGGGTGGCTTCGCGATATTAACATACCTAGAACTAGATTGTTGAGGGCTGATTTGCCCTCTTCTTGCGCAGCATCTCCAGGACGGCCCAGGAGTGGTTCGGTCTCGCGACTCGTTAATCCAGTCTCCTCCGTGTCGCTGGGGCGTGTTTCCGGTATGCCTGTAGCACTGGCCATGTTGTGATTTCAACAGCCCAAGGCGCAGGAAGTTTCTGGCTGAATGGTGAAAGAATGAATGCTCAGAGAAGTTTGGAGTCTGAAGTCTGAAGTCTGAAGCAGCGCTATTGCTAAGCTCCAAAAACGTATAGTTCCACGGGAACTGTATCAGAGATGATGGCGATTGATGGGGGCCTTTTATCAGTTCTATTTCTTGGATCGTGTTAATCGGTTCTTCAGATCACACAAGATGCTGGCGATCGAGGAAAGAGAAAGAGAGAGAGAAATCTCACAGAAGTAAGACGTGAAGTAAAGCTACGACAAAGTGACGAGCGTTGATGTAGTCCATCCGGGAACAGCACGTCATTGACAGGCGGCCGGACTAAGCAGTCTAGATCCGGGTTGGCAGCCGTGGTGGGGCAGAGCGATAGATAGCAGCTTTATCGGGAAGCTGGGCCAATCAGCGCCCGCCGTTTAGCAACCAAGCTGTCTTCTCCGTGTATCTCAACGCTCGCTTCAGCGCCTCCCCGCGCTACGGCCCCCATATTTGGCCACCGTGCTACAGCCATCACCATTTTACCTGGCCAGCACGTCAAAAGCGGTAGCATCGGTGGTACGTGGATACCTATAATTGGCGAGAAATGCGATACGGTGCAGCACAGGCCTGTAGCACATCTCAATATCTGGACGCATGAGGTTTATTGCCTTTTTTTCTCTCGAGCTTTTGCTGAGCTTGGATATCGGGGTACAGCATTATGTAGCATTCAGATTAGCATCAGATGCATATTAGGCCACCTAATGCCTAGGCCATCTGCGACATATCGGCCGCTTGCGGGGTCTAAGCTCTAGCTGCCTCCCCCCCGCAATGCCTGTGCTGGCTTGCTTCGGATCTTTTTTTTCCCAAGAGGGCCTTACCCTACATGCACCTTATCTCATGTCCCGATCTCTAATAAGTAAGCCTCCAATTGGGTGCTCCTCTGAAATTGGGAGATGAATAGGGGAGCAGCCCGCCCATGTGTTAGCACAGGAAGAGGCAACTGGTCATGTGTGTATCGCGTACAGAGTACATTGGCGGAAGTTGATTTCCATAGTTTCACGACGTCAATACATGCTCAAAAACATAAAATCGATTGCTCAATTCAAGTCAGCTAGAATTTGAATTACTTCTGATGTATAATAATAGCATAATAGATATTGGCAGATTGACTAATGATCCGACTAAAACACCAAGATCTCAACCTACATAGCATGCCCACCCACGACCAGGATGGGGGGGTGGCATGATGCAGTATCTAAGACATCTCTCGATCCTTCTGCTTGTCTTCTTCGCTATCAACAGACTAGCAGATGTGAATCTCAACCACTACATATAGATTCCTACATAGAATGCACGTAAGGGAGTTGATATAGATACGCTTCCCCGCTTATTTGCCCGGTTGAAGCCGGGCTACCGCTCCGCTCGCCGGCGTCGGAGGTGGCCGATATCTACCTAATAGAGGGGCGAGCACCCGCACAGTCCATGGCCTCTTATCACGTCTTTGGTGCACCTGGTGCAACGAGAAGATAAACTTGCCTCCTGATTCCTGGCTCTCGAGCAATCTTAAACTCTAGTGTCATATCAGACCGTCTACCGCCCACTGTCAAATCATTAATTCATTCACAATGTCTTCGTTTGCTGATGAGGTCGACTACAAGCTGCAAGCCGTCAAGGCAACGCAATTGGGCCCTGATGAGATCGACCAGACATTCCGCCCAGCATGCATAGGTACGCTGAAACACCTGTCTCTCCAATTCTGTTTTGCACATACGTGATGGAATATCCGCTGACATGAGCTTTGATGAACTAGATCTTGTCTCAGCGGGACTGGGTGGCAAGGTTCTTGGGTTTTCGGATGAGTGGTTTGCTGAGGCAGCTAATCTCCTAACTCCTACGGCTCCCATTCGCCAGCCTGGCAAGATGGTCTATACCGGAGCATGGTACGACGGCTGGGAGACAAGACGCCACAATCCCGAGGAATTCGACTGGGTTGTGATTCGCCTTGGCGTCGCCTCCGGTACTGTCAATGGTGTTGAAGTAGACACTGCTTTTTTTAACGGTAACAATGCTCCCGCCATCTCTGTCGAAGGCTGCTTCAACGACAACGACGACGAAGTTGTTTCATGGAAGGGGGGCCGCGGTAAATGGGAATCCATTCTTGATATTCGGGAATGTGGACCGAGTCAAAGGCACGGCTGGACCCTCGACGAGCCCACCGGCAAGCAATACACTCACGTGAGGCTCAACATGTACCCCGACGGAGGCATTGCAAGATTCCGGCTGTTTGGTCATGCTGTCCCTGTATTTCCTGAAGACAAGGATGCCGTTCTTGACCTTGCGGCGGCACAGAATGGTGGTATCGCTATTTCATGCAGTGACCAACACTTTGGCTCCAAAGACAACCTGCTACTACCGGGCCGTGGGAAAGACATGGGCGATGGCTGGGAGACGAAGCGTTCACGAGGCAAGGATCACGTTGACTGGACGATAGTCAAACTGGGTGCGCCGGGCTATATACAGGAGTTTATCATCGACACTGCGCACTTTAGAGGAAATTTCCCCCAAAAGATTACCGTCCACGGTCTGTCATGGCAAGGAGAAGGAGAACCCGATATCAAGTCGGAGGGATGGGTTGAGACTGTGCCGCCGAGCAAGACCGGGCCCGACCAGGAACACAAGTTTGCTTCTTCAGTCGCAGATGTGCCTTTTACACATGTTAGGCTTACTATGATACCTGATGGAGGAGTAAAGCGATTCCGAGCATTTGGAAAGCGAGCGGTATAGAGCCAGACGGATCGATTTGAGTGATGACCCCCTTGGGCACCAACAGATTTTCCTACTTGTACGCAGATATACTTCTGACTGGCTTATAATATGCATATGAAAAAAATATAACAAGATAAACCAACTCATTAAAGAAATTGATATCTTTTTTTTTTTTTTTTTTTTTTTTTTTCGTGAAACTTGGAGAGAAACAATCATCTTTTTACCAGTGCAAGCCCCTAGTATTAATTCTCTGGGTGGTTAACTCTGGTTGCAGCGAGTGGCCAGACAGTGTGCGCACGGACCATCTCCGGGGATACTATCGTTACCCGATGACGAACCTGGCAGCAAAGTTAGCCCCAGAACTGCTAACAGCAATTGAAAGTGGGTAGGATAGGTAGACCGCTCTCTTGTCCAGGACACTTCGCACGCGACTCCAAGCACGCCTTTTGCTCGAGCAAACCAGCTGTGGCATCTGATTCGACCGCGATACCTCACTCGGGCCAGCAGCTCATCCGTGGCGACCGCATCGGCCAAGTGCAACAAGCGACGGGACGTCCCATGAGCCAGGGACTCTGGCCCTGCCCCTCCTCCCACCATGGATCCTGGGGAATCTGGCAGCGATAATGGCTTCGAGAGCAAACCGCGAGCCATTCCCGACGACCTGCCCAAGTCCTTGGATGACCGACGACATGCTGCTGGAGAATTTACAATGCCAGAGACGGAGATGTACGATGGCTGGCAAGGTGCGTCCCGTGGCGAAAACGATATCTTTCGCTTCCCCCCCTTTTTGGAGCTATCTAGTTGCCTAGCTACTTACAATAAATGCGAAATTTGGCGAATACGAATCAACTCGCTAACACCATGCAGGCCAATCTCAGTTTCTCACCTCGCCAGTACTAGCGAAGCCGCTCAACTTTGAAAACCTGTCCTTGAACGACCCGGCCGACCAAGACGATTTCTCCGGCAACGGCCCCAAAGATAGCGACGCCAGACTGATGGAAATGTTGGCGGCCCAAGCAGCCCACCGCAACGAAGCGGCACTGGAAGATGAAGATGCCATCATAAATAACGAAAAGATGTCCGAGTCTGAGAAGAAGGATATACTACAAAGAGCATTGACCATGGCTGCCAGCAATGGCGATAACGCAAGGGTCAAGAAGCTGCTCGAGGGAGATGCGAAGCCTTTTGTGGATATCAATCTTCCGGACGATGATGGAACCCCGGCATTGATTTACGCCAGTTGTTTTGTTAGTCGTCCCCAGCCACGTTATGAGGAGGTGATGTCGTTTTGATATATGCTAACTGATGCATCAAGGGCCACGAGAAAGTCGTCGAGACTCTGATTGAAGCGGGCGCCAATGTGAACCAACAAGACCGCAACCACTGGACACCTTTTATGTGGGCAGTGACGAACCGCCATAAGGTGATATCAAAGTTGCTACTCGATAAAGGAGCATCATCGGAGCAAAAGACATCAACCGGACGGACAGCCTTTGACTTTGTTCCCCCGGATAGCGATATGTCGTTTTATCTGCATGATAACGGATATAATATTGGAAGTGCGGGCATTATGGGTGATTTCTACAATGCTGGCTTCTCTCAAGATCGGTTTGAAGAAGAAATGGCGGAAAACGAAATGCGGAGACGGCTGATGATGGAGAGTGCTCGTGATCTAGAAGTTGACCTGGGAAATGTTGGGATGGATGATCAACCAGAGGTATGTTTGAATAATCGCAATCCAACACCACTTGTTTGCAATCCTTGGATTTTCTTCTAACATGTGATCATCTTTTAGCCCATGGATGAATTTGAGGAAGAGCAACAGGAGTTTGACTGGAGCCGCTGTCTTCATGACCAAATGTTCGTCTTCCAAGAACATGAACTGGGCCGGCTTTTGGATATTGTTGTCACCAACATGACTCCCCAGCGGTCGCCATCGCAGAAACCAGTACCGGCCAACATGATATTCCTCAGTGCCAGATATGCACACTACCATGCTAGCCCAGACCTGTTGAGGAGGCTGCTGGTATCCGCCATGGAGCGCATCAATGCCGTAGTTGAAAAGTCCCAGTGGGACATGACTATCCTGGCTTTTTGGATTTCAAATGCAACGCTGCTCCTGCATTATCTCAAGAAAGATGCTGGATTAGTTGAAGCAACCACCGAGTTCCAGGCACAGCTGGCTGAACTTATCAATGAGATATTCGTGCTCATCGTCCGAGACGCTGAGAGGCGTCTGGACAAAGTGCTCGACTCTGCCATGCTGGAGCATGAGACAATTCCCGGCTTCGAGGACATTGCATTCCAAAACGAATGGAAGATCTTCAAAAGAAAGTCTACGGTTAAGGAGCAACCCCTTGAGAAGCGATTCCGTCCCCCGTCCCCAAAACAAAGGGCGAAGCCCGCACCTCGAAATGTTACGTCCTTGCTGTCATCGACGCTCTTTGTGCTGGATCTCTACGACATCCACTCCGTCATCACATCACAAATCATCTCTCAGCTCCTCTACTGGCTTGGGTGCGAGCTGTTCAACAGGGTCATATCCAATCGCAAGTATCTAGCTAGGACAAAGGCAATGCAGATTCGCATGAACGTGTCAGTAATAGAAGACTGGGCGCGAACAAACAACAGACAAGCGGAGCACTATGAGGGCGGTGAGATGAACTCATCGGGCGAAACAACCATAGATGCGGCCAAGCGGCATCTTGCCCCTGTGATCCAACTCCTGCAATGGCTGCAGTGCTTTTCATCGCTTGACGCTGATGACTTGGAGGCCCTAGTCGGCACTCTTCAACAGTTGAAGAGAATGACTCCGCAGCAGCTGATTCACTCGGCTACACATTACCGCCCCGAGGTTGGCGAAAAGGGATTGCCTGGTAGCGCCATGAAGTATCTTATTGCCATCCAGAAAGAGGCGGCACTCAAGAAGCAGAGTGGGCAGACCGCTGGTGCAGAGAGCGCTCCAACCACGCCCGTGACATCCAATTTCAACGGAAACGGGCCTCAAACTCCAAAGAGCGTTCGGGTGAAATCGCCGGGTAGCATCAAGGGTGCAGACTCAGATGACGAAGACCTCACACCGAAGGGTTTGTTGCTCAATCCAGCCTATATGCTACCATTTGCACTACCATCAGTGACGGACATGCTTGTATCGTATGGAGCTGGCTTCGGAGGCGTCAACAGAGAGAGGGAGCGTAAATACATCCCCACTGTTCCACCCGAATTTTTGGAAAAACTGGAAGTGAATGGCTCTCGTAACCCACCAATGTATGGGGAGAAGGACTGGGAAAACGAGGAGGTGTGAAGCGTGAGATGAGCCCTGCAAGGCTCTGATGCTACTGCTGGAGGAGGAGATGCGAAATCGAAGAGGGGAGAGATGGATATTCTTGATTGGCAGAATCGGCTACAAAAACCATTGGCAAAGGGTTTTCACCCAGAAGGCCAAAGAGAAAAAAAAAGAAGACCATATATAGAAAGCAACATCTACGGTTATTGCACATTGAACGAGTATATGACGATTCCGACTGAGCGGCTACCGCAATTTGTTTATCGACGCATCTGACACTTCAGCTGCTCACTTGAAAGGGAAGCTGTGGATTTTAAAAAGTGACCTGAAGATTTTTTGCTCCCTTTTTCTTCTTGTTTTGTCTACCTTTGTATTGCTTCTTTCTTGCTGCTGCTGCTACTCCTACATTCTCAAGAATGAACCGAGGAGGACCCGTGAATGGAGTAATGCTAAGAGACTCCTTTCCAACACGCATGAAAAGAGAGGGGAGCAGGGGCCATGGGCTAGGGAAGAGAGACAGCGTGGCAAGCAGCGAGAGGAGGAGAGAGGGGAAGCTGTTCATGGATAATGCATGCTTGGATGACTAGCAGGAGAAGGAAGGATTTTACTCTTGTGTCCGGAAAAGGATAACGTTCCGATGATGCATATGTACGTTTTGTAATTCGGAGGTTCAGTTGTTCGAAGTTCACAAGCTTCTGTAAGGGCTTTTTCCTTTATTTCTTTCCACTCTACATACTATTATTTTTTGTACTACCTAATTCATACTTTCACACTACGTACTGAGTATATATATATATACGAGGAAAGAGAAAATAATAACGCCACCAATAGGATTACGACCTGGGATTAGGCCGAGAGGGACTCTTCTCTCCATCTTACTAATAAGCTTGATTAAAAACGAGCTTTTACGCGAAGAACCAGAGCAGAGTAAAAAAGGCTCTATCGGCTCGGAGAGGGTCCGCAAGCTTTCAGTCTTGGGCGGCCGGAGAGGTGGAGCTGGGCTGCATGGCCCTTGGCCGGGGTCGGTATGCTTTGGGGCCCCACTAGCGGGATGGCGATTTGTTTACAGGCAGCCACGTCGAAAGAGCCAGTAAGGATTGGAGAGAGAAGAGGGTGGTCAATTAATTAATTTTAGGTTCTTTTCTGTTTGAATTTTTCTTTCTTCCTGGACACTATCGAATTGGATGTGATGTGTCATTGACATGGGCTGATTTTTCACGATAAGAGTGATTTTTTTCTTTTCCCTCGGCTGGGATTGACCCTGGTGAAAAGGTGGTTGCTTTTTGTTGAGGTGGTATTGGGCTGATTTCCTAGATATGCGAGGGAGTATTAGCGAGCAGTGGTAGTAATAGTGGTACAAAGCAAAGAAAGCAGATGTTTGCCTTTTTGACCTGGTCTACGATAATGTCATCGATTGGCGAAAAGAGGGCATCAAGGATGTAGCGCCAGGCACGAGAGCTACTCGACGTACTATCGGCTGTCCGCTCATTGATATACGCAAGTGGCTTCTTATTTGGCCGTATTAACCACCAATTAGACTCTTTTTCTATATGAGGTAGGATTCTGTGCCAAGGTAGCACGAATTACGTGGATGGCAAGCAATCAATAAACGGGCAGTAATGGGGCCTGAGCTTGGGGGCTTCGTTGAAGACGGCCATGCTTTTTCTCCTCTCTTGAGCTGAATATTTCTAGGGCACACAATGTGTGTGTGTCTGCCCTTTTTGAAAAAAAAAAAAAAAAAACAATGATGAAAAAGGACCACAAAACCCGTCAATGGCTGACGGGTAGGACGGAGTCGTAGTACCGCCGAGGGCAAACGGAGAATAATACACTCGGTACCTGAGAGAGAGCCTCTCGATACGACTGTGAGGTGCTACCAGTCTGCCCACCCACACACACCAAGAGGATGAAAACGAACAAAAATACGACGCAAACTCAATTGAAAAAAAAAAAAAAAAAACAGGGAGGGATGGGACGGCATAACGATTGCCGAACTGGGCTCGAGCAACGTCTCCCTTGCATTGCCGTCTGACCGGCTTGGGGGATACTAGCAGCACTTACAGTAGCATTGCGTGCGTGCTGTTCCGCCGTTGAGCGTTTGCCATGCCTGCAGCCGTGCTGCCCCAATTAAAACAACAAGAGCCTATTTAGAGCTTGATAAGGCCGAGGGTAGCTACCGTCGATAGTTTGACAGGGGAAAAAAATGCAAGTCAGTCGGGCGAAGAGGATGCGAATATACTTTGTATGGAAAGCTTGCTTGACAAGGCCGCGGTGCTTCAAAGTTTTGACTTGTCTGCTGCTGGTGGCCTACTTACCTCCGGGTACCTTGCATATGTTGAGATCAAATGGGCAGAGGCGGTTGTGAGAAGTGACAACCCTTGCATGAGACGACAGCTCTCGCTTCATGTTAGTGTAGATGGGCTATTAGTACGGGTACCTGGTAAAGGCTGTCTTAGTGTTCTCACCGTATACTCCTCACTTCCCGTCCCAGCGGCAAATGCGTGCGAGGAAGAAAAAAAAAAAAAAAAAAAAAAAAGAGAGAGCATGGGCTGAAAAGATGCTAGTCGAGGTGTCTAATAGCTGCAAGAGCTGAGCGAGAGACGAGGGAGGGGGCCTCATTTTACTTGCTGCGATGCGATGCGATGCAAGTGTGTGATAGCATGTGCGTTCCTGCATCCGCGGGGTCCATCGGAGTGAAACCCTTTTTTGTTCAAAAAGTGTGCGTGTGTGTGTGGCGTTTTTCTCTCAGTTCAGTCGTTTTACTGCTCAGGAACAAGGTGCCCTATTTAGTTTGCATATGCATCCATTCATCCGTTTTCCTGCGTTGCGGCCGTCGAAGGAGGAGGGGTGCATATACGAGGCTACTGTATCTCGATGCATCTTATCCGCGGCCGGCAGTTTACTGGTAGTCTCGTTTTTCTTTGTCCTATTTCTTCCGCTTATCTCGGGCACCAGCTGCCGAGGCTTAGTATGACTATCTTGCTCGGAGAGGAGAGGTACCGGATAGATACCGGGCACTGCATGTACACTGTGCTTTGTAGCACCTGGTGGAAGAAGAAGCCACATCAGTCTGGGACATGACATGTGCGTCCTGTCATTTGGCGTGCCCGTCTGCCCTCTCCCGCATGACACCCCAGATCTGCGCCGTTTGCTTGGTCTTTGCTCTCGCCAAATGGCTTTAGAACGGCGGGCAGCCGAAGAAGCGGTGGGTGCTGAATGTGCTTGGCAAGAAGCGTCGAATCCTTCATGCACAGGGCAGCTTGAGGCCTGAAAGACTTTATATTCAATGTATTGCACTTGGACGCTAATGAGCAATGCCTGCTTCCCAGCAGTCTGGTAGGTTGTTGGCGCCCGCTAGTGGGAGCAGCGGCTACAGCACCCCAGCCAGCAGCTTCAGCTTACACGATTGACATCGAACAGCACGCACACTATTAGGTGCCGTTGCCAGCTGTTGCCCGATGGCTGAAAAGCAAAAAATAAAAGAAAAAAAGAACCCCCCCGGCACGCACTAGACCCCTGGCCCGCCACTCATCGTCGGGCCTCTCTAGCCGCATCTTAGCGTCTCTGCCGCGGATCCCCGATTGGACTACCTCACGCCAATGACTTGCTCACGGCGCGCCGGAACCACGCACCACTACAGCTCGGCACGTCTCTTTTTTTTCTTCTCCTGCATTTCTTCTCTGCCTCTTGTACGACAGCGTTTGGTGGGCTATCCAGCTCGTCTTGGCGAACACGTTGATGCGGCGTGAATGTACATCCGAGCTGCATGTGCTAGTAGTACCTGCGGGCAACATGGCGTTAGGCTTCGCCAGCGCCGTAGTGCAAAATCCTAATACCTACTGTATACAGCGAGGCAGAGAAAAATGGGATGAACGCTGAATGAACATTGCGGCACATGCGTAGCACACGGCGCTTTGAGCCACTTGATGTGCCCACTCCCGTCGACAAACTCGCTGGCATCTCCGCCCTGCAAGGGACCATCGCCATATGCAGGCACAGGCGAGCAAAACTATTGCTGCTCTTCGTGCGTGGCCCAGCGAGCTCGAGTATAGAAAAAGAAAGGAGAGCCTCGCTTTTTTCTGCTTTCTTTTCTTTTCTCTTCTCTTCTTATTGCTCGCCTGTCACTTTGGTTTTCAGCTCATATACCCTCTTTTGCACTTGCCTCCTGATTCGCCGCGCTGTCCAAGACTCATGTCTCAGCTCCATTTTGCTTTTGTCTGCAAGGGATATACTGCTACTACTACTACTACCATTTACTTGTCCAGCTGGAGGCGCTTCGCCAGACGGGAACAGAGCCAGGCCCCCCAGCATCCCGCGTCTCCCAAGCCATTCACTCACTCACTTGCACTTGTCAACCCCAGATCTCGAATCTCCAGATCTTCTTATAAGCCTCCGGCATCTCCCCCCTCTTTTGCTCGTCAATCTGCCATCAAAGCTCGCTCAGGCATCTCGTGCATGTTTGGTGCTGCGGCGAGTCGCACCAGGGGCTGAGAGTCAACTGTCAGGGCTCTCTCTTACACCGACTCTGCTCACCATATTGGGAGCTGAGAAGCTGCATCCCGCCTACCGGTTGTGATTGTGCATTGCGCCGTTGGGGGCCTGCAGACTTTCCCTTTACGCTGTTACGACTTTATGATTCCAACGAGTGCCACGTCAACGCTCAAATCGGTTGCTTTTCGTTTCCTTCATTTATAGCTGTCCGCTCTTTTCTTTCTTTTTGATACTCGCTCACTCATTCGCTCACTCATTCACTCACTCTCTTCTCTCACCGGTTCACCTCGCTCTCTCCATCTTCCCTCCTTCCTCTGGCATAATTCATTCATTAGCTTATTCTACCTACTTCCACCTACTTCACCTTCAATACCTGAATCCATCGCCTCGGGTACCTCTGTGCCTTGCGTTGTCTGATTTGCCCTGCGAGATCCTCGCCTCCCCTCGCTTCATATCTTATCGCCTCGGCGAGCATCCAACATAGGTTCCGAAGGAAGGACCAGACCAAGGCCTGAATTGCCCATCTCAGCCTCACTATCCTCTGCACTTTCAAACTCCAGAGAGCACTTCTTAAGTGGCCCTCACAACCCACGATAGCCTCTCAGCTTGGCCGTCTCACGCCTCGCCAAGCTGCCCAAACGCTGGACTCGAAGCTTCCACTTGGACAGCACCAAATATATCAAGGGCATCAAGGGCATCACGGCCAACAACACCAGCGATCCATATCCATCTCGTCCAAAAGGATCTGGCGGCCATTCAGCCCCTCCATCGCACCCAGAAGGAGCCATGGCCCTCACATCGATCCGCCCACGAAGCGTCTCCAGATCACGGCGGTCTGCTGATCCCAATCTCATCGGCGTTCGTTATGAGAAGACGATCCAAGCAGAGCCTCCCATTCCGCTGCCGCCAAGGAACACATCACGCAGTACCATCCGTACGCTTTCCATACGGTCATCTGCGTCGTCTCCCTCTCCTTCGGTGTATGAGAGACCTCTCTACTCGCCCAGCCTTGTGATTGTTGCCCCGCCGGCGCTTTCTTTACCAGTCATCGCACCGCCCACCGAGGAGCATCCGGCACTAAGAACGCCAGTCCGGCAAACAAAGCTTAATCACGAGAGTTGGAAGCGAGACTCGGGTCACGCGCCCACGCCGACCTCGGCAACCACCATTTATGAAGAAGACTGCGAGGAAGAGGAAGAAGAACGGGAACAAGACAAGGCGGCAAAGTCCGACAATAGCTCCTCTGGCGCCAACCACTCTCCACCTCGGTCACCCAACATCGATGCTCCTGTCGATTCAGACGCTGTGGCACCGCATTGTGTCCCACAGTCTCAGCACGGAACAGTTGTCGGCCCAATGCCGGGTGGTTGGCAGAGTTCGAGAAGTGAGACAGTCTTTACTAGTAGGCCAGCCGCGTCTGCCCCATTTCCTTCCCTGAAAAAACTCTATACCGCGAGCGCTTCTCAACACCCATCAACACCTTCTCCATTGCCATCGCCAGCCTCGCCCAAGCGACAGAGCTTCCTGCAGCGCCTTAGCGTCTGCTCATCCGCGCCGGCAAAGGGGAAATTAGCCTTGGTAGTGGACGAGGGATCGCCTACCGCAAACGCGCCGCCAATGCAGCCCCTGATGCGGGGCTCGCAGCCGCCCCCAGCATCCACTCATAAGCAGCCACTACGGTCCTCGCCCGGCAATGCAGAAACGTCGTCTCTCGCACTGCGAGCTCGAATTCGAGCGCAAGCGCAAGCACAAGCACAAGCATCACTGCCAAACGCTGCTTCTCCGGCCCACGAAGACGTGCGCTTTGCTCCTCTGGGCGTCTCCATCCCGACGGACAGCCTTCTCGAGGATGATTTTATGGCCACACTGTCATTTTCGAATCGCGGGAGCATCATGTTCGGCGGGCGACGCGCAGGACCGCTAGGCCTCGACGGGGCCAGTGACGCCGGAAGAGGCGATGCCTTTGCTTCTGCGCCTTCGACGCCCACCCATGCACGGTCTGGCAGCGCCAGCGCCAGCATCGACCGCTTCGATTCCTACGCCAGCGCCAATGCATCCAATCCTGCGCTGCGCGCGCCCTTGCCGCCGCCCGACATTCGTGTGTTGACGACCGAAATCGAGAAGGAGTCCCAAAAGGTGAGATCGCTCTATGGAGTCGGCGATGCCATCAATTGGGAGGATGGCGCAAGGCACTCGTACTGCGAACCCTTGGAGCCTACCCCAGAGCTCCCAGCAGAGGAGGATGGGAATGACTCGTATGGTTTCCCTTGACGATTCCTGGCGTCGTGCGTTTCCAAGGCGCCTGCTTTTCCCTTTCATGCTCGGAGCATCTTTCTGGCTAACACTTGCCCCGTCTAATAGCATTCTACCGCCTCCCATTCCTGTATGGGGGACTCCAAGATCCGTAAGATCTGCAAGCTCTTCGGTTCACTATGACTACAGGCGAGATACAGAGCTTGCGGGCGGCCTGGAAGACTGGGAAGATATCGACGGCGCCAGTGTGGACCGATATGGCTTCATTTCCGCCCCCCGACCTCGATCACGGCTTGGTACGCCGACGGAAATGAAATCTGCCCAGTACTCGCCCAGGCGGAGGCTACAGAAGAGAGAATTGACGGGCCTGTCACCCTTGGGCCCGAGCAGGAAGATGTCAGCGAGGTCACTTAATACGCAAAACTCGGGATTGTCTACAGCATCGAAACGCTCTTCGCGATCGGTTATCCGACAGGCTAGCAACCTACTGCCTCACAATCGAGACCGGCGATGGCTGGATGAGGCGGGCGACATGTTGACGCTGCCACCCAGCCTCCAAGACGCTGCAGAAGAAGCCCAGATTGAGAGGATATCAGAAACGCTGAAGCGCAAAGAGTGGGAGAGATCGGAGAAGTGGCGCAAGATGGCCAAGGTTGTCCGAAAGGGCGGCCAAGGCGAAGGCATGGAGTTTGAGTTTGACAAAAAGAACCCTAAGCTTATTGAGCGAACATGGAAAGGAATTCCCGATCGCTGGCGCGCTGCCGCCTGGTGGTCTTTTCTTGCAAGTTCCGCCATGGAACACGAGAGCTATGTTTCTGAGGAGGATCTCACCTCCTCGTTTCATCACCTATTGGAGCAAAGCTCGCCAGATGATGTGCAGATTGACCTCGACGTCCCGCGGACCATTAGCCGGCACATTATGTTTCGTAAAAGATACCGTGGCGGCCAGCGACTGCTTTTCCGCGTCCTGCACTGCTTATCAATCTACTTCCCAGAGACTGGCTATGTTCAAGGCATGGCATCTTTGGCGGCGACGTTGCTCTGCTACTTTGATGAAGAAAAATGCTTTGTCATGCTGGTGCGACTGTGGCAGCTACGAGGGCTTGATCGCTTGTACCGCCCAGGGTTTGAAGGCCTGATGAAAGCGCTGCACGAGTTTGACGAGACTTGGCTCAATAAGGATGTAGCCAAGAGACTGGTGAGTGTTGACAGCGCTACAATATCTAAATTTTCTCTATAGTCTTCTCTTGGAACTAACATAGTTATGGGGTATAGACCGAACTCAGCGTAGATATAACAGCATATGGTACACGGTGGTATCTTACTCTCTTCAACCTCTCTATTCCGTTTCCAGCTCAGCTACGAGTGTGGGACGTCTTTATGCTGCTGGGAGATAGCGCAGCTGAGCCAGCCATCTCCATCAATTCCAGCGATAGCGAGACGACTCCGCCAACCGGGCTCGATATTTTGCACGCCACCAGTGCTGCCTTGGTTCAGGCCCTCCGTGAGGTGCTCCTGGATTCAGATTTTGAGAATGCGATGAAAGCCTTGACATCATGGATTCCCATCAAGGATGAAGATCTTCTGATGAAGGTGGCCAAAGCAGAATGGAAGTCGCATCAAGGCAAGAAGAAGACGTAGCACGCTTGCTCCCCCCCAGAGCAGCATCTCCTCGATGGGGCAAGGCTGACATTGCCCTATCATTGTCCATAAAAGCTTTTCCTTTGTCTCTTCCCTTTTATGTGTCTTTTGAAATTGACCCAGGGGAACGGGATGTTTAGCTTCCTCTAGCTATGCCCTTCTTCTGTCACTTCAATTTCCGTACCTCCCGATACCCCCCATCTGTTTTGTTGCCGACACCCTCTATTAATGGCAGACGGCCTATTTGACACCTCTTTACACATGGTCTCTTTTGTTTCTGACGTACCGTCATTTCCTTTTGCTTCGGGTTGCTTCAGTTTGCTTCTCTGTCCTCTCTCTTTCTCTTGTTTTCTCATTTTTTTCTTCCCCCTTCATATACCAGGATTCGGGACAGGGTGGCGTAGAGCGGGCGTATGGTGCGCCCTCAGTTATGGATACCCTTCCGTCACGGAGGCGTTTTGTTCTTTTTCAAGCAGTTGGTAGTTAGAGATGGTTGGCGATCTACATGGCCGAATTTGGCATGGGGGGGATATCCCGACGGGATCTGCCCGGTGGGTGGTAGTGGGCAGATGCTGTGACGGTGCTCTCTCCTTGGGTTACTTGATATAAAACGGAAAAGCATGGAGATTACTACTACTAGTATGTACTAATACAGAGGGAGATTATTTGAATCCCAGGTTCTACAAACTTTGAGCGTCTCTATTTCGCACCCTGTAAGCACTTGAGCATGATGGAATTTGGGGCAGCAAGAATCGAGAGCGCAACCGACGGGGCTGACCAAGCCAAGAACTGGCCTCTGGGAAGGAGTCTGGGAGACGGTCACACGTGAGATTTCGCAATAGACTCGCTTCGAGAGCTATTCTGTCACTTATCCTTGCCGGTTTCCCATGAGGGTTAGTACTCGTTTCTCACTCGTAGGTCCTTGTCAAGACTGGATTAGCTGGATTGCTTGACTGGGTCTGCAATGCTGTGAGTACAAGTAAGCTTTCACCTTTGAAGCAGTGTACTCCGCTGTTCTTTTCTTCATATCCCTGCATACGCGTAAAAAGAAGTTTGCAATTCGTATCTGTCGTATCGACAGTATACGAATCAGGAGTACCAGGTGGTAGCATGTTAGTAAGTTGTCACATGTGTTTTTCCATCTCTTTTTTTTTCCTTTCCCTATCTTTTATCCCCCCCCCCTGTTTTAATCTCTCTTGGAGGCTCAGATTAGACGAAGGGGGAGGGGGGTGACTTTCCGAAAAAAAAAAACAAAAAAGGAAGAAGCGCAGAATGTGAGTTATTACAAGTCTAAAAAGATACACTGTAAGATTACGGGATTTCGGAGGGGACCGGGGGCAAGGGATGGAGGGGGCATGGGATATGGGAGTTCGGTAGTTGGGAGGGAGAAGGATGACAAAAGTTCTGGAAGACGAGAAGGACTAGGGAGATGAGATGGGAACGAGGATAGAGATGGTAACGGTGAGGATGGTGAGGATGGTGATATATTCTGTACATGTGAGAAGGGGGTGTGTGTGAGACGATGGATTCTGGCTCCTTTTTGTGTAAGTGAATATCATTAGTGGAGTTTTATCTGTTATGTATTGTTGTTGTTGGTTGTGATGGCTTAAAGCTGCCATGTGGGAGAAAAAAAAAACGTGAGATTCACATGGGAAAAATTGGCCATTGCGTTTGTTTCAAAAGTAGACTTTGTACCATTGTCGTTTGTGCATTCTTCTTCTGGTCAATTGTTGTTGTTGTTGTTGGTTGTTGGTTGGGTATATGTATAGGTATACAGTACAGGGTTATTTTGAGAAGGATTTGAAGAAAATGGCCTGATTTTTCTTTTTTTAAACCCTTCCTGTCCTCGTCTATTTTCTCCCTTTCCCCTGGGCGATGGGTTTTCTTTTTTTTCTCGGAAAGATGCCGTTGGTATTAATACCTACCTACCTGTACCGAATGCCACGCTGCTGAGTGTCCCAACTTCCTGGTCTCTGGGGAGGGGGACGAACAGGGGGGGAAAGGGTACAAGTATGTAGATACAGGTACGGTACGAGGGGCTTTTGCTGTGCACAGTATGCAGAAATACAGGACGGGAAAGCCACAAACCCCGTATTCCTTCTCTTGCCATTTGCCAGATTAAGCCTCGTTCCGATTTTGGTTTTCCTTTTTTCCCCTTGTGTGTGTTTTGTCTTTTTTTTGGTCTTTTTTTTTTTTTTTTTTTCCATCCCTCGGTTTGACGTCCGGGAAAAGCGGGTTACGAATCGGGTATCGCACCGAGGCCCGTTGAAAATGCTTGGCTCCAGGGGATGAGAGAGAAAGGGAAGATTTGGCTTTGTGTGTGTGTGTGTGTGTGTGTGTGTGTGTGTGTGTGTGTGTGTGTGTGTGTGT
>KQ479114.1:172495-277704 GCA_000331835.2 Trichoderma hamatum GD12
CACGGAGTACCCTCTCTCTCTCTCTCTCTCTCTCTCTCTCTCTCTCTCTCTTTCTTTTGGCCACTTGAGAGGCTCAAGCCAGTAGCAGCACACCACCTAGGTGATGATTATGGTCAAACAAGATGATGCATGGAGAGGAAATTATACAACAACGGCATCGAAACAAGACAAAACAAAACAAAATCATGGTGGAAGAAGATATATAGCAATCATAACATACCTGATAAACACTATCGGCCATGTGGCAAAGAGACAGACCAGGCAGAGATAGTAATTACCATGGCAACAGACAGAACCAAGAGATGGTGTCTGTCGAATGCGGGGGATTGGTTATACCGATGTAGGGTCTGTAAGACGCATAACTATAAGCCATCAAGGCAGACAAAAAGATGCCAACGAATCGGCTGGATGAGGCACTAGATGGGAGAAACAAAGTTAACCAAGTGGGCAAAAAAAACGAACCTTCCAACAGCATGTCCCTTGATAAGACTAGTTTGAAAAGAGAAACACTCCCATTGGAGAGCTAGGCAGGCAGGATGGAAGGCAAGCAGGCAAGCAAAGGTAGGGAGCGTTGCAGCTCTAGGATCTTTGTGTGCCTGTGTGCGGCTGCAGCTGCACGTCTGGGGAGATGAGCAGAAATAGTACATGGCGACAGAGGGGCTACCCAATATGTGAGTGCCCTGCCTGCTGCGGTAGGTAATACACGGCTTTGCGTAGCTACTCCGTATTGGGCTTCGGAAGTGCTCCGTACTGTATGTAAAAAGGCAGTGCTGCGTGTATTGGAAGACAGCTCGGGAGGCAAATGGGCGACATCTCGCGCGCCCAGCCCAATCGACGCGGGCCTGGCCATTGCTTGGCTGTGGCTGCCACGAGCATGGGGCGTTTTTGGAGTTGCAAAAGATTCGTCCGCCATGCTAGTGCTACCTGTCTGTATGCTCAAGGGAGCAGCAGCAGATCTCCTTGCTCCGTCTTACTCGCCCGCTTGAGCTACCTTTTGGAGCTACCCTCTGCCCGGATGAGGCAGATGTCGCGCTTGCGAGAGCCACAGGGCTCTAAGAGTGGAGGAAGAGAGGGGCTGGTGGCGGCTTGGCTGGTCCATTTTCGCTTCCTGTTGCTAGAACTCTGGTTCATTAGCTGAGCAAGCGGGTGCAAGATACGGAGACATGCCTTTTTGCTTAGGCTGAATGGCTTACCTATCGATGTTCTGGCCTTGCCGTGTCTTGACTAGGACCAGGTCGGTTCAGGACCGGCTCTCGTCTCGAGATGGATGCGCCATAGTACCGTGCATATGTACGCTGTAAGTAGCTACATTCTGTCTGGACCGGCACTCCGTGCATATCTAGGTACGCGGCATCTGTGGCCTATGCGGTGTCTGGACGCATGTGCGCGCGTATGCACGCCGTGTTTGTTGTTTTTTGTTGTTTTTTGTTGATGTTGTCGTGTACAAAGTACGAGTACTGTTGTTGTTGTCGTCGCTGTCACGTTATCACCATGTCTCCGGTGGGACTTTCTCCAACGTCTTTAAGCTTGCAATTTCGATCTCGCTTCGTTATCGATACGACTAGCAGTGACGTCTTTTTGATTCTCCCCATCACTTGGCAACTTCAGACAGTGCCAGTACTCTATACAAACTGCAGTTGGATTATATTCGCATCTTCTCTTCTTCTTTGCACCTCCAGCGTGCTGATCTTCTCAAGCACCGGCCAGTACTCCGTAGCACTTACATCACTTGGCTACTAGCGTTTGAAAAACGTGGGATACAAATGCCCAGATACCTGGAGGGTGTATGGGGCACCGCACAGCTACCAGATTCTGCATAGAACATCCTTCTAACACGAAGTATAGTGGGATACTTGGCGCATTATGTCCAGACTCGTCTAGATGCGCACTCTGGGTTAGCAGGTACCTACTACTCTGCATTCATCGAATCTGGTAAAATCCTCAGCCCCCCTTCAGCGTACAATCATCATGCGAGAGCACATCATCCTCCCTAGAAACGCGACACATAATACCACAACTTCTGGCTCTTGCGGAACGATAGCTCTGCATTTCATCGATAATCGACTGGCTTTCCGCATTGTGGCGGGGTTGCAATGGCTTTCGCAAGCCGGGGGCAAAAGCAGAAAGCATACCATTGGGTTGGTTGAAATGTAGGGCTGTTGTGGATGCCAGGTTTATAGACTACTGCGTCTGCCAGGGAGGCAAAAGGCCGATCCGACTAGGAAGCGGCGACGGAAGTGCGGACAAAAAGCGACTGACTCATTAATGGGGATTAATTCACGACCTTTGTGAGTGTGGCTTGCTGCCCATTTTACACCCCCCCTTACAGTACTTGTTTATTGCAGGACTACTAACTACTATTCGTAAGTTTTACCCAAAGAGATGATCTTGCTGTGGAGAGGCTTAGATTCCTTCATGATGCAGCATCGATGCTCTAGACTTTCCCTATTGAGCTGAGTTGGACCATAGTCAAGCCGAGCCTTGTTAATGCAGAAACCAGTTATCGACATGGGCCAGCTCTGGGCGGCTGAAAAGACGGCTTGGTGCTGACCTGTCACCGCCTTCGTCTCCGCCAAATACGCAAAGCTATGGGGTATGAACTATGCTTGTTTAGAGAAGACGATAACGCACAAGTAGGTACTCCGTATGGATGCAGGATAGGGGACAGTCTAAAATAACGACAAGACAGGGTTAGGAGCGAATATGGGGAAAATAAGGTCGCGTGTGGGCTCATGATTGTATTACCACGAATAGTAGTAGTATCTTGAGTCGATCAACTTATACATATAGACCAGGTTAGCGTTCTACTCGTGCAAGTTCGGACATTGTATTAGCGGTGTTCCCACTTCCTCCTCTAGGTTTTGCCGATGCAACAGCTATAGTAGTACGTACGAATGGCGGTGGCTGATACCATGCTGATACCCTTGTACAACAGTGGTTATCTTAACAATGTCAATGCTAGTACGACGAATCTGGTGCATCTGCCGTGATGTGTCATCCTCATGCGCAAGAATCGCCCACCGGCGGGCCGAGAAAATATACTAGATGCATACACACTGGTAGCTTTCTTATAGACGGGGATAACAAGGCCGCCTCGACAGGTACCTGTATATACTAGTAGTCAGATGTTTGTATGCTATACCAGTAGTAGTAATGGCATCAGTGTAGTAGTACTACTAGGTACTCTACCTACGTTACTAATAGTACCTACCTAGTACTAGAAGCAGTCATAACATGTTTGAAGATGCGCGGCTAGTCGTTTATTAGCATCCCCTTGCAGAGACGGCTAATAACAGAAGCTGTTGAGATGCGGGCTCGCAACGCACGACTGGCATAGAGAGCCCACACAACTGCCTGCCTGTACAAACGTTCTTTGTACATTCCCGCAAGCTCACATTAACACAAGTATCTAGCACGCAAGCGTATCTACGACTTATGCGCGTGTAGGGAGGCCAGATATATGTGGGCAGAACATACAAGTAGGTATGGAGACAAAAGTACGGAGTACGAAGACAGCGGGCGGAGCAGATACTGCATAGAAACAACAACTCGAGCCGATCCATGTAGGACTCGACGGGGGTGACACACTCTAAAACGGACGGTCTCATCCAGTAATAAACCAGTAATATCAAGGATGCTACGAAAGCTGTTGGCAGTATTGTGCTGGTATTTGCGGTATCAAGTAGCAGGTGAAGCACTGCTTAATATGCTTTCAACATGCTCTTTGTCGTTTGCACAAGAAAGCGTGCTTCGTACACGTATATTCAAACGCACACAATCGGAATACACTCACATGAGAGAACCCTGCAAATCACTAGCTGTTGCCGCTCCGCTTTAGCTAGCACCTACGCCTGGTAGTTACAGTATACAACTGCTATAAAGCACGCTGCGCGTTTATGTAATCCCGTGGGTTCTCTTTTTGCCCGGGCCAGGGTCAGGGTTCTATTGACCATCTCGAGCAGCCAGCTTCCGAGCAAATGCGCGGATGGGCGACCCGATCTGCATGTCTAACGGGGTGGGAGTGAACGGCCTTGTTTGTGAGGGGCTCCCAAGCCTCGCCAGAACCGCCTAGCAGCTCTCCGTGCGTCTGCCTGCATGCACGGGTGCATAATAAGGCCATTGATACATACAGGTAGCACTACGTACAAGTGCCCATCCAGGATATGCCTCCTTTCGGCGCAACACAGGCTCTCTCATGTACCACGACAGGCAAGGCGATTGCTGGTCGCACGAGACGGTATCCTGCTGCCGTACCCACGCACCTACTTTTAAGAGACTGGTACTTTGGCGTCTCCATCTCCAAGTATGGGTACGACCTCCCTACTTGCGCTAGCACGCGGTCCTCAGCTCTCAGCGGCCTTCTATTTTAAACCGTCGAGTAATCTGTCTGCACATGCATATCCCACTCCGCGGTCAGTATACCTACTCCGTGCGAAGCAACCTGGGCCGCATCCACGGCCGCGCCATGAGCCGTCTCATGATCCAAGATGAGCCAGACGTCGTCCGCACTGAAGAGATACGAAGCAGTCAGCCGGGGAAAATAAACCGAAAAGCCGCACTAAACTCGTTGCACCCTTGTGAGCCGAGGAGGCGGCGGCGTGTCTTAGACCCTTCCTTTTCCGATTCAGCTTTGTGCCACTGCCATCTACTTGGAACCAGTGAAATCCCAGGGCGCTACTTGCGTGTGTTCCCTGCTAAGCTCTTGGTGTGTGTCGTTTGATGGCTCTACTGCCCTCGTATGTGCCTTAATAACACAGAAAGGTGTGCGAGGAGGGGGGAATGCGAGCATGACCAAACCGCGTAGCATTTCCATTTTGAGAGGAAACAGCAAGAAGGAAAGATGAAAAAGCCCTCAATACAATGACTGCTCGCTTAGCTTTGCTACGTTATAGCACTAACACCGCCATCTGTACCCAGCATCTGTTTTATGTTTTATGCTCAGTTGTATGCTTGCACTGCTGTATAAGTGAGTATCAGACATGTATACCTACCTACTTCGCCCATTGCCTCTCCACTGCTAAAACGTCTCCCTACGGTACTAGCACTAGCACCAGCACCTGCAG
The DNA here is from genome assembly GCA_000331835.2 of Trichoderma hamatum GD12. NCBI lineage: Eukaryota > Fungi > Ascomycota > Sordariomycetes > Hypocreales > Hypocreaceae > Trichoderma > Trichoderma hamatum. The sequence continues at coordinate 177,559 of KQ479114.1, forward strand.
CTATACTATCGCCATGGTACCACTGCTAGTAGCAGTGCTACCAAGTAACGCATCTGCAGCTGCATTAGGACGCTTGGCTGCGCGATCCAATGAGCATCCTGAGACGGCATCTTTCAAATGCTCTGGGATTCGGCAGACCCCACTGCGATTTAGCTTTTTTCCGCAGTCGGCATTTTCCGTGCTAAGAAAAGACGACGAACATGTGGCAAAAGCATGGAGAGACAAGTCATTGTTACCGCATTCTGCGTTCTGCAGCTCTCTCAGCGTGGGAGAGGGCAACAAACTTCAAGCTAGGTACTTGTCCGTGACAATCGAGCACCTGTCCGCTGCCCGCCGGAACACCATCAGCCCAGACTAGGCATTGGCTCTGGATAGCATCCAATGATGCTTGGAGGAATGGCCTATCCCGCTTTGATCGCCACGATTTTTACTCCCCAGAATAGGTCCCCACCAGCGGTAATAATGCTGTAACCATTCGTTGCTGCTAGCAGTCTCGTGCGGATACAAGACCGCTCGCAATAGCCGAGTACAGCTCCGCAGCCGCCACGGGCGACGGTGACCTTGCCCTCCCCCACCCGGTAGGTAACTCTGCTGCAAGATACCTACCTGGTATACGACAGCTACTCTCTACCTGCAAGGTACTTTGGTAATGGAGGCTGCCAGCGCAGGCCGAGTTCTCATTGGCTACTGCGCCTCCCACATGCCGTCAACCTCTCGGTGCAGGAACGATGTAATACCGGTAGTGCTACATCCCATCCAGTTCCGTCATGGCCTTCCATACCGAGCACATGCTTCGGATGAGCTTCCTGCTCCTTTATACGTAGTTCCAAGTGCCACGCATACGAGCGCCCCAGCCTGAGGCATCAGTTCTAAATATGGACGCAGCAAGGCAGCAAGGCATCATGTACTGTCAGGAACCTCTTTTCGGATACGAAATAGGCGTGGGTTGATACGACCGCTCGTATCCCAAAACCACGATTTTCTCCATCAACACCCTCTCCTTACCAGGCCAAGACGTGTTAATCCAGGATAGGTCTATTAGTGCTGCCGAGAGGATACACGCCGTTTGAATCGTCGACCCATTGCTGTCGCTTTGACAGTGGAGAACAAATAAAACCACGCTCTCTTCAGTGGCTCAAAGAAGGAGGCGTGTGGATTGACAGCATGGCCACGAGTATCGCCTTGGAAGCCAAGCAACAGAAGGTTTTCCCAGCCACCCCTACTTACACAGCCTGACTCTTCGCTCCAGTGCTTGACGTCGACGACTGGCTCCCCGTTGCCGAAACTGGGACGAAACGGTTTCACAACGGGCGAAAACAGTTGTCCTGTGGCACTTCGCCTTCGCGCTCCAACGGCTCGGCCTCGCTGAATTCGTGACTAGACTTTGTTCGAACTTCTGGCCGTTTACGCTCTCGGCAGCCAAGATCGAGATCAGGAGCCGTTTAGCTCCTCAGCACAACCTAAACAATCTCAAGCTAGCATCGAGCCTCTCCTATCACACCACACACCACCAGACTGAATAGACTTCAAACCTGCAGGGAGTGGCCCGCGCGGGCCTATCTAGGTTAGACAATCATGGCTTCCTTTTCTCAAGCAGCAACTCTGTACTCATGCCAATGTCAACACGCCATATCTTGGCTTTCCTTGAGTCTCGGAATTCTACTACATTTGATGGCTGCATGGCTGCATGGCTGCATGGCTGCTAGTGCCGTACTGTTGGCATAAGATCATCTCATCTCAGCAAATGCCGATACATTACCGCACGTGGCTTTGGTAGCCATGTGCGAACGGGTCAACCACAGTCAATAGACTACTAGAAAGACTTTTTTGTTTTACAGTATCAACAGGCACTGGCAGCACACAAAAACTCTCTCACCTCGAACATGTTTCTCGGCAATAGATTCCTACTGCAGCCCACATCAGCGGTATCAGACTTGGCAGCGCTATTCAGATACTATCGCTACGCCTTCAGCTAGTAGTTTTACCTCAAGTTTCCACATTACCATCCCACTGGGAATTGGCCTTCTGGCGCCGGTAACCGCCAGTCACTCTCGGGCCAGCGGCCTTGGCGGCAGATAAGCAACAAGCCGACCAATGAAACATAACCTCTGTTGCTTTCTTTGAAGCTTGTGTTGGCCCAGTGGCGAGTTAATTCCCATTCCTAGTCATTGAGTATTCTAACTAAACTCAGCCCCGAGCTTATTGCAAAGGCCACCATTATTTCAGTTGTGAACCAACAGCCTGAGCTAGTAAACATTGCAGTTGCCTCATAAAGACGTGCTTCAGGATAAGCGGAAACGGGATGAGGCGGCTCACAATAAGAATCAACAGGCTGCTCTCCCCGCCTTCGCCACACCCTCAGGTTGAATAGACTTTTCATCCTCGTCCTCAACTACATTGTCTTGGAACCCTCTAACCTTGATTGAACAGGAAGCAGAAAGTAAGCCAAGCAAGCCACGTACTAAACCAGATTTGACTGAGTGCTTGAGCAAAGACCCGAACCTACCTTGCAGTGCCGCAATCCACCATTCAACGGGCTGAGTTTCAGTTAAATTAAAGCAATCTTTCCTTCCTTTCTAATTTGTCACTTAAATACAGTTCCATACTAGCACGCTCAGAGAAATGGCCTGATTATCCACTCTCTGATTGGATCAACCTCCAGAAAGGATGTGCCCAGAGCAGGCATTGCTGCAGCGAACTTATATCGGATTCGTCGAAAGAATTTTCATTTATCCTTGGTCACTGCCCTAAATAGGATAACGCCAATTTCTCTTCTACCCTTGGACTACCTACTTGGGTATATGGGTCACCAAACTCAGCTCCGGTCCGCAAAGCCAAGACAAACAGCGGGTTGGGCTGAGTTCGCTATTGTGATGCTGTTGCCACTACACACCAGGCTTGATGGCACACAGCATAGAAGGGTGTGTTCTGTTTCGACTTACTGGTGTTATCACTGATCTTTCCTGCATCATTGGCAAATGCAAACAGAATTTTTTGCAGCTTTGATAATGCGCCAGTAACATGACTGCATATATATCCAGGCTATGTGGATCCATTTCGCAGCCTTTAGCTTTATTACTTCTGCAACTTGGAAAGCTTCAGCATAAAAGCATTACTTCTTACAAGCTGGTTTATTTACGCCTCCGGGCCGACAGAGAAGAGTGCAGTAATCTTAGCCAGGGTTTTTCAGCTGATGTTACCCCTGGCCCTACTACACCCTCAGCTGCAGATAACCGAGATAAAATCGTTGCATCGCCGTAACTATGTTGGGTCTTGCTAAAGAACTTTGGAATTAATACGGGTACCATTAGACAGCCGCACAAAATCTGTCAAAGTCAATTGATTACTAACATGTTCATGACTTGTGGCAGAACAGTGGGCGAGAAACGGGTCACAAGAAACCATATAGCTAACCATAACAGCTCTCACAACTACTCCATGATATGAAATCCTCATGTGTGTGTTGCATAATTTTCTGTTGGCTAGACTCGTGGAAACCTGCAGCCACACGCGACGACCCACAGGGCGCTAGAGCAGGAAAACGATACTAATAATAATGCTAATAAATACAGCCCAACAGTATTTACTCTTTATTTCCCTCATGGTTAGAGGATGGTAGGGTGCAGCCACAGAGGATCCGTCTTCCATAGTTACTCTAAATGGAGTAGGTGCCGCCGGGAACATCTCCCATGCTACGCGTTTTGAGTCGAGGAAAGTCAGACTATGGAGTACCTTTGAATCAAACGCCATGTTGTGGCTGTCAATACATGCAAGGCCAACTCCGTATACTACGCCAGATACAATTTAGACACCCGTAGCACCTTCAGGCGGCTCCCACACAGCGTCGAATCGAGAACTCGGGCCCGAGTAGAACACAATCGGTCCTCATAATCAGCGGCATAGGACAAAGTTTTTGCCTACTGTCTCAGCTTTCTGATCTACGTTCAAGGTACCGGTCCAGCTGAGTCGGTTTATCCGATGATTGTGAGAACATTCGGTTTTAGAATCACTCCCCTTCCTAATCTGGCTCCCGTCTATTATGACAAACTCCCTTTGAGTTGTGACAATAGCATTGGTGTATGGTCTACCTTTCAAAAGGAAGAGTACAAAGCAAGCATACTCGCTGACTACGTTCCGAGATGAAGTAGCCGAGCTGCCGCTATCCTTGTCCTATGCAGTGAGAGACGACAAATTGCAAGGTATCGTGGCCAATTTCTCCACCACACATACCGCAGTGCGATGGTCACTCTGTGCTTCATAGGGCGATGGCTTGCTTTATGGCACATGCAAGTGCGATTCCCGCGTGTGGAACATTTGCTCCCCGGTGTTTGCCCGGTGGGATGGAGCGAACACTTATTTAGCTGGGGGCTGGTAAGGAGCATCTCACACCACCCAGATTCTATATCCCGACAAACTCTATACTATATTCATCTAGTTCGCGCCCTCAGATGTACAAGTAAGGGACTTGTTCAGCTTTAGAACAACACTGCATGTTCCCACTGGCTTGACTCAAATAAGCCGCATCTCGTTGAGCTTCGTGCTAGCTTGAGACCCTCCCTTGCTCTGCAGGTCAATACCCTTCGCCACCAAGACTATTGGTTCCTAATATATTGGAGCGTGGCTTTAAAGCCTCATCCCTCGCGTGATGCTCCGCTGCTAAGTGAAGACGGAACCGGCCCCCAACCAGTGTATTTCCAGTAGAATGATGTGAGTGAATATCGCTTGGCGTGGCGCCTCTAGTTTATACACAGATCATCCGCTTTCCCGTAGTTTCTTTTTTCTTCTTTTATATCCGAAAGCGCCGCTCTTATATGCGAGATTTGTTAATTGAGGACAGATCTATCATCGTTTGAGATGCACGAGATTGCTTAGATCAAAACTTGACGATGAGAAATGGGAAGGGGAACACTAATGCAGAGCTAAACCACACGTTCACCCTGGCGTCCATCACAGCCTCGCTCAGCTATCCATGTACTATATAGCCGAACTTAATATCAGTATGATCATCCACTACTGTTTTATCTCGCCTAAGCGTATTCGTTGCGTAAGATAAAATCTGTAGCGAGATGCAAGGGGTAATACTAGAAAAAAAACTCAAAAAGTTCGGATGAAGAAAAAAAAAATGTTAAAAAAAAAAAAAGAGGTTATTGAAAATTTGTTAAATTATCAAATCAGTCAATAAGTCGTCGTCGCCGAATGCTAACAAAAAGTCCCCTCTTCAACCATGCGAGAAGGGGAGAAAATGATACAGTTATCTAAATAGAAGAAGAAAAATCGACAATGAAACAAAAACCGCTCACAACCCGTGGCCACATAAATGGTCTGACAAAAAAATAAAAAACGTTGTGTATCCCTGGAAGAAAAACCTCATCGAGGCGGCTTTCTTTTTCTTCCCTTCCCTTTCCTTTCCCATTTCCTCCGCAAGTTGTAAATAGATCGTTCCTTATTTTGGGCAAAAAACAATAGTCATTTCCCCTTTCCCTTTCATATATTTTTTTCTGGCGTTATGTCGTCCAAAACTTGTATCATTTCATATCGTCCAGCTTTCGTAAAACAAAGCCATACGCGTACTATAAAGCCATTTCTTCCCTCTCCCCTCTTCTTGCGTTTCATTCCGTTCCATTCCATGTCATATCGTGTCATATCGTGTCGTGTTGAAAAGGCCATATTCACGTTTTGTTTCGAGTCATACGCGAAGCCTTTAGACACTTTGACTTCAGCACCAACCAGAAAAAAAAAAGAAAATAATGCGTTTATACCAACGAAGGCGAGAAGAAAAGAGGCCAAAAAAAGGGTGAGAGCACGAAGATAGAGAAAAAAAAGAATCAACTGGGTGTAAATGCCGAAAGAGACGAAGCGTGTTTTTTGGTCTCGAGTTTCTTATTCACCCAAGCTTTGTGTCCCGGCCCTGGTGCCAAAGTATTTTTCGTAGACGTTGAGGAAATACGTCTATAAGCTGCCCGTCTATCCGAATCTGTAGTTGATGCCAAACATGAGAGTGAAAAATAAAGGACGTATAAGAAAATGGGATTAAAAAAAAAAAGGGTAGCTATTTCCTGAGAAGGGAGCCTGCCCTTGAGTTCAGCTTATCGAAAAAGGAACAAGAAGCATTTTATAGTTCTTTAACGATAGGCTCATGGGTGCCATTCTCGATTTTAACCACAACGGCGCTGTTCTCTCGGCTCTTTGTTAATTTGCGAGGCTGGTTTTTTTGCCCCTTTGGAGCAGATCCTCTTCTTGGCCCAGAGTCGGAGTCTTGATCACTAGACGTCCTACTTGTCGATCCGCTCTTTGTGTCTGCTTGACTCGCAACGGAATCGTCACCATAGGGAGTTTCGAGCTCTTCAACATCAAAGATGGGACTGCCAGGGTGCTGAAATTCTTCCGAGGCCTGAGGCCCATCAAGTAGCGATTCGTGCAACGAACCTGATCCGGTCCTAATAGGAACCGGCTTCCGAATGACTTGATCAGGGCTTGTGCTGGATGTATCGCTAGGAAGGGGCTTTCTTGGAGGCGGAGGTAATTTCGGGACATTTGGTACCACCTCGCTATATCCATTCGTGGTAGTAGAGCCCGGATACGTTATCGCGGTTGGCGGAGACGGAGTAGAGGAGGGAGGAGCAGGTCTCGGACTGCTCATGTACGCGTCCAGCTTCCGTTTAAGCACCTCTGCCCGAACCGGCTTTGCAAGGTAGTCGTTCATGCCAGCAGCCAGGCACTTCTCTCTGTCGCCTTGAATCGCCGATGCCGTCATAGCGATCACCAGGATTTTCCGGACTTCATCGATTGGGTCGTTTCGAATGAGCTTGGTAGCTTCGTATCCGTCGAGAACCGGCATTTGGACGTCCATAAGGACGATGTGATACGGGATCCCTTCTCTAGCCTTTTGTCGGAGGCCTTCAACAGCCTTGAGTCCATTTTCATATGCACTGACGCTGGTATAGCCCAGCCGCTGTACATATTGAATGGCAATCTTTTGATTGATGGGATTATCTTCCGCCACACAGATACGAATATCCTCCTTGGGAACCCGCGTAAGATCGAGGTATGGGTTCGGAGATGAGGCCCGGTCTACAAACGAAGAAGTTCTTGTCGAGTATCTGTCAATAGGCGGTAATGCCTGAGACTGAGCATCTCCAGCAGCAACATCTGGTTTGGCTCTTTCGAAGGAGACTGTGAACCAGGCGGTGGTGCCGAGATTTGGTTCACTCTCGAGCTGAATCGTTCCTTGCATCATGATCTCGATGAGTGACTTGCAGATACTCAGTCCAAGGCCACTTCCGCCATATTTTCTAGCCGTGCTAGCGTCGGCCTGGCTAAATGGCTGGAATAGCTTTGCCAGCTGTTGTGGCGGAATGCCAATTCCAGTATCTCGTACCCAGAAAGTCAATGTCGCCCTCTCCTTGGTCTCCTCATCCAGCCGGGCGCCAATGGTGATAGATCCATCCTCTGTAAACTTTAAGCTATTGCCAATGAGGTTTCCAAGAACTTGGTGGAGACGAATTGGGTCGCCGTAAATCAGCATAGAAGGCAGATTGATATCCTGAATAATCTTGACATTCTTTTTGGACGTCTTCTCCCGGTTGCTATATGAGACTGCTCGAACGACTTCCCTAACCATTTCTTCCGGATTGAAAGCAATGATATAAAGTTTCATCTTATCAGCTTCCATCTTGGAAAAGTCAAGTATATCGTTAATAACAGTAAGCAGAAGATCGGCCGAGACTCGGATGGAATCTGCCATTTCGAGCTGCTCCCGGTTCAAGCTGCTGTCACGTAGAAGTTCCGAATTGCCAATAACTCCGTTGAGAGGCGTCCGCAGCTCGTGAGAGACGTTGGCCAAGAAAATAGATTTGGCCTTGGCTGCTTCTTCGGCCAGTTTGACATTTCGCTTTGCTTCTGCTTCTGCGTTCTTTGCCTTTGTCTCCGCCTCGATAGCTTTCTCGAGCGCGCGTTTCTGTACCTCCACCATAGAATGGTTTTCTGCCGAGATCTTTTCAATGTTCTTTATTGACAAGGCATTCGAATAACTAATGCTGATTTGGTTGACCAAGAGCTGAAGGACGGTAACGTTGCGATCCGTGAATGATCCAGGGACGCCTTCGAGATACAGCACGCCAAGCAATGGCTTGTTCGCATGGCGTATCGGGATGGCAATGATCGATTTGCTCGTCGGGTTCCTCCGTAACCAAGACTCGTTCACGTTACCAAATCTCTCGTCAGAGACGATATCCGGTATGAAGACAGTTTCCATGAAACGCGTACAGTAGAGCACAACATTCTCGGCAATCAGGGGGGTGTTTGCGAGGGGTAGAACTGGTTTGTGTGCCGAAGCTCCCTTCTCCGGGTCGCCACTCGCAGCTACACACCAGCCGTCCGAGTCCGCATAGACCACAATAGCGGCGTTCGTGGCCGAGCCACCACATGTTTGCAAAATGACATCGCACATGGTCTTCAGCAGTTCTTCTACTTGTAGCAGTGACGAAATGACTTGTGAAGACTTGAGGATTGCGTGCAAGTCGATCATATCGAGAGCAGGGAGCCCACCGCCGTCTTCTGTCTGCATGTGCATCGAATTCCTCCAGGCTCCAATCTGCTCTCCCTTTGCCTCTGTAAAGGTGTTGGAAGGAATTTGGGTCAGGACATCATCTTCTTCTCCATCCACAGGGCGATATTGAACCGAAGGTGCGTCGGTCACAAAATCGGTTTGGACACCCATATCGGCAACACGATGATTTCGAGTTGGCCCATGCAATAGAAGGGAGTGCTCTTCCTCAATGGTATGGGCAACCCCAGTAGCTGCCACTTGCCTATATAAGCTCAGGGCATCTAGAAGAGCTGCACGGGCAGACCGCCGCGCCTTGCGTCGGATGAAAAAGCCCGCCATAAGGTAGTTGCCGAGGGCTTCTTCTAGGATAAAATCGTGCTCGGTGGCATGGTCTAAAGCCTCTTCGTAGTGTTGGATACATTCGCCGTGTTGGTTGGACAGCTCTGCCATTTGTGCTTCCAAGAGCTTTGCCCATGTCAAGTAATTTACATTGGATACCGTTGTCCAATCCGTAATCATTTTCAAAAATCCTTTGAGCCGCTCCACTAGCTTTGCAGACTCTTCGGAGAATTCTCCAGGTTGGCTGCGCGGATCTTGAATCTTTCGAAGCATATTGCCCGAGAGTGCCAGCCCATAGAAGAGAACGATCAATCTGGTATTCCGTGATGACCATATGTCATTGAGATTCTCAATACTTCTCTCTCCAATCTCAATGGCCCGGTCGTAGTGGCCATATAAGAACAGAACAACGATTTCAAAGCTTTCGTAGAATAGCATAGGGTGAGTGCTGCCATTGGTCCGTTCCGCGAGCAGCTGTTTATACGATGCGCTGTTATGCTCACTGTCGGTCATGACCTCCAAAGGATTGTGAGCGCGAGTTTCGCCCTGCAACGCCCGGCAGGCTTGCCTGACAGCAATGAGCATTACTCCACCTCTGGTATCGCAGGCCCATCTGGCAATCTCTTCGCAAGCTAGTTCACAGAACGTTTCAAGCTCAGAGCAATTTTCGCTCGCAAAGAACTTGATCTGGGCGGCTATGCCATAGCTGTGAATTGTCGACATTCTGTCGCCCGCAACAGACGCCAGCTCGATTGCGTCTTCCATCTGAGAAATAGACTGTGGCATGGAGCAGTGTGCATGCCCAACAAAGCACTGGTGTAGCATCTCGCCCCGTGCCAGCGAGTAGGCATCACGGGCCTGGAATAACAGATCCTGGGATATCATAACTAGTTCTATAGCCAACGGAACCATGTTGAAACGTGACATTGCCACAGCAGCCAGGTTAAGGAATGCCATACCAGACTGTGGGAAAGAGCCTCGAGTAATATGGGTATCATATAAAATCAGGCTAAGATGGTAAAACTGTAAATGATCGGTCCACCAGGCTGCATTTGTAGTCTCGGCAAACACTGCACCGATGGATGCCATGGAGGGATCGCTCGATTTCTTGTGACTGATAATTGTTTGGCGGTCCATGCTTTGTATCTGGGCCGCAATTTCTAGAAACTTTTCGTCACATTTCTCATACGACGCGTCTTCATCGAGGGAAATGCCGAGTAAACCCAGAGATTCTTTAAGAGAAGCAAGTGCCGCCGGAGAGTTACCACGCTGAGCAAATATCCGTGACTGTAAGACATATGCCGGTGCTTTGTCCACTGGGCTGTTGGCATTGTTTAAAATGATGGAAAGAAGATGACCTGCTGAAGTCACTTGGTTCATATATAGATGACATTCAGCCGCCCGGAGGTAAAGCTGGATAGTTTCGTCATAAGAGGCATCTTCGACCTCATCAGACCACGGATTGTCCTGCAAGAGTATGACTGCCGCACTATAATACTTGACCGCCGTAGGTCGAGCGCCACTCTCCGTCGCAGCTTGCGCACACTCCATGAGCAGTTTACGAAACTCCCGACGGCAACGCACCCGACGCTTGATTATCTCGACGGCGTTACAGATATGTGAAGCAGTGCTATCGCGTTGCCTGGCTTCAACCGCATAATATTTCAAAAGCGTCTGCGATATAATGAAGTGCATCTTTCGGGCGTTGCACTCTTTCAAGGCTGACGACGCTTGAACATACCGATCATGTGCGAAACGAAAGCGGTCATCCGACTCGGTTGGTACAATGATATAAGACTGAATAGCTGCCTGTAACCCTGCCACGGCTTCTCCTTCGGAGTAAGCGCGCTGGGTGAAACTTTCCCGACATACCATCCCATCGTCATCATGGTAGTCAAACTCTCCGCTCATAAGCCGGCATAAGAGCTCGAATGAAAAGGAGCCGCCCAGGAGAGCCGCCCAAGCAAGCACTGCCCGAGCAGCAGACGGTAACTCAGCCAGTCGGTGAGTGATGAAGGCAGTATCTAAAACATCATAATCCTTCTCGCCTTGAAACTGTGCGAATAGTCTATCCATGTCGTAGTGCCATTGGCTATCGCGATAGTCATACCAAATACACTTCTTTCTATGACAAGCGCTAAGCATTTCTCGCATGTAGAACGGATTGCCGGCTGTCTTGGACTGAATAACTAGAGCAAGTGAAAGAATTTCTTCGCGCGGCCTAGAAAGAGTTGTCGACACATATTGAAGGATATCTTCCTCGCTGAGGGGATTTAGTGAAATTCTCGTAACCTGCGGGCGTGCACTGCGGGGGTTATCTAGCAGGTTATCAGCATCTCGTGGGACTGAAAGAAGGGAGGCATAATCACCATCCGATTCCGGTGGTTGGAGCATAGCCCGGAGTTTTGGCACCGAAAGCTCCTCTGGTCTGTATGTTACAATGACAACCATCTTCATCCTAGCGGCTATGATTTGGGAGATGAGCTCCAGAGATTCGTCATCGGCAAAGTGCAAGTCTTCCAAGCAGAAACAAATAAATTTGTGCGCAGTAAAAACCCTGAGGACATCCAAGATAGTGTTGATCAATCGCATGGTTTTGGTTGATGCTCCAGAGCAGAGGTAGTCTTGAGAAGATTGCATTCCATATCCTGTCTGGATTCGCGGTAACCGCCCAGGAGATTCCCCAGGAGAAGATGTCCTGCGCTTCAGCGGTGGCCGCGTGTCCTTGCGCGAGCTTGAGCTCTGAGATGAGGAGATAGGCCGTGGGGCATTCGGATCCGGCGGACCAAGGAGAAATTCTGGCAATCCTAGGACCCTATGCAGCATTGGCCATACCGGACGAATGTATTGCTTCAAGCCCACGTGAAAGTTTGTATTTGTATCCCTTTCACCCCAAACTTGCTTGAAGAGCGACGATAGAAGCTTCAGCAGCGGCCCAAACGGCGTCCTCTTGGAGGTGTCGAATTTGGCAGTCGCGCAGTAGCCATTGCGCCGAGCATCACCGAGGATCGACTGCACGAAGAGACTCTTTCCTACACCGCCAGCACCTTCAACCATGATGACTTCGCAGTGCCCATGACGTCGGAATTTGGCCGAGCCAAGCTGTCTAGACAGGCTGGACGAACCGATGTCCATCGGACCACGAGGCCCTTCCACATTTAGGCTATCCACCATACTTGAGGAATCCAAAGAACCGAGTGAAATGGACTGGTGCCGCTCCCATCGCTCCCATGGTCTCGTGAATCTAGGATGCATGGCGGCTGTAGATTGGGATGACGATGTGGTGTCGGTTGACAAGGTCATAGTCTCGGATATGACTGTAGGGAATAAGCTGCTTTTAGTCTGTCGAGTTTCAGACGATATGGTCTGAGCAAATGATCCGCTCCTGCGGTTATGGCCATCAAGCGAGCTAGCACCGCCTTCGCTAGAGATGTCGTCAAAAGACAGTATCTCAGTCAGGCTGGCTCCATCTGAGAACTTGCTGGTAGGGGCCTTTCGTTGAACAGCATGGCTTTTAGCAACACGATTGATAACTTTGAGAACTGCAGCCTTCTCATCCTGCCTACCAATCATGGAGGTGGGGAGCATGAAGAACGACGACACATCATTTGTTCCGATTTTGAACTCCTTGAGAGCCTTCTTGTTCCCATCCTCGAGATACTGTTGGATACAGATCAGATCGTGGCGTAGTCCGCTAGCTGAGTGGTAACGGTCAGCAACATTTTTGGCCGTGCATTTCTGGATAATTCGCCCAATGACGTCTGGTATATCCATCCGTACGGTTGCCACATTGGGAATTCTGCGGCCGAGCACGCTTTGCACAATATCGAGAGCTGATTCTCCTGTGTAAACGGGCTGTTGAGTAAGGAGGGTCCAAAAGACAACGCCGAGCGAGTAGATGTCAGTACGGCTATCGGGTTCAGCGGGCATTCGACCGGTCTGTTCAGGGCTGATGTACAACAGCTTATTCCTGCCTCCCAGTTCCTTGGATAGCATGGACCAGCCGGTGCTAGTCAAGCCATGCTCGAAAGACCTAGTGCCGGAGCCAAAGGACATGACCCGCACCTTGTTTTCGTCGGCGTTGAAATGGAAAGCATCGCCACGGATCTCGCCGTGAACCATGCCGCGACTATGGTGGAGGATCTCTAAGCACTGGGTCGCACCGATGGCGAAATCGAGAAACAGTCGAAGGCTGATGGGGGATTGGAGCGTTGGTCGGTAGTGGACAGCTCGATATGTATCGCCATCTTTTCGCGCCTCATAAAAGGCAGGGCCCATGTCTAAGAGGTCGAACAGGTGATTGTGGCCTGGATGTTGGTATATGGCGACCACGATGGCCCCACGGTCGCCAGTCGCCGGGCTAAGCCGGATCAAATCAAGAGGTTTTACGATGTGGTCGCCATTGGGGTCAGCCGTCGTCGAGACGCTTTTGGCGATCTGGAAGGCCCTCTCTTCGCGGAGGGCATGATGTGATACGCGCGCCACGACGGGCTCTTCGATGTACGTTATGTCGGTGGAGGTTGGAGAGGCGATAGGATTGGAGTGGGCGGCAGGCAGCGGGGAGGCGGGGGGTTCGCTGCTGTAGCCAAAGCTATAGCTGGAGAGAGGGCCGCCATGGTCGGAGGGAGTTGGACGACTCGACTGGAGTTTGGATACAGAGCCGGGGCTGGAGGCGTTCTGCGATGAGGCAGAGGTAGGCAGATTGGGATAGACGTATCGGGTGCCGAAGACGTGCCTAGCGAGGCGAGAGTTAGCTCTCTCGATCTGGCTCCTCTGATAGAGTAGCCATCACGGCCATTCTTTTATCTACAATATCCCTTTCCTTGTCCTCTCTGGTGTTTCTTATTGCATTCCTCCTCTCCAAATCATCCACCGTGGGGGAGGGCGACTCACCAGTAGTCATATGATGAGTGGAAGGGCGGCGTCGCTTCATCCCAAGTATATCCAGCTATCTGTCGAAGACGTTCAAACAGCCGCGGCGGCGGGGGAGGCGGCGGGTCGAGCACATCGTCGGGCACGAGGGCTGGACCGTCCATGATGGCGCGCGGTCATAGGAAGGAGGAAACAGAGAAGAGGAAGCCCCCAGCTGGCTGCTTGGCAGAGGGTTGAGGCGGCGGCTTGCACTCAGATTCGACGGTCATCCAAGCCCGCACACAGCGCCCATCGTCGGCCCGGTGGTGGTATCGGCAGGAGGAGTAGGGGTCTTTGGCGGAGAAGAGCGCAGCGGCCGAGAGATGAGCAGGGCAACTGGCTAGCTCTAGGGGTTTGTGTTTTTTTTTTTTTTTCTTCCCTAAATTTCTGGCTGCGTTTCTGCGTTGCCGTGCGGGCTCTGCAGAAGTCGGGGTGTGAGGTTTTGACGAAACTGGGGCCGCCTATCTTGCAGCGGACTGGTGGTGGACTTGTCTAGCAGTCAGCACAGGCTACTGTCGCCCGGCTTGTGGCTAATGCCAGGTGCCTGCGAGTACTTTGACGGGCAGGCTTAGGTGACTTCTGTCACCGATGCGTGGATACAGAGCTACCTCTTGCCCACCGGCAGTTACTAGCAGCGCAGGGCCTAGCTAGGTACACTCTAACCTTGGCCAGGTAGTTCGCCCTTCTCTCGGCGCTCTGCTTTGGTACCTGCCCGGGGCCTTTTGCGCATGCTAACAGAGAAGCCTGCGCGGCAATGCGTACTAAAACATCAACTTACAAATCGTCCGTGCTCGTGAAAAGAGGGCGAGCAGCAAAGCAGCCAGTATCATAGCAGCTCCAAGAACCCAATTTTTCTCTTCCTCTACGACGAAATTCCATCTCTCCATCTCTCCATCTCCCTTCTTCTCCCTCTCCTAGCTTTATAAAGAATGCTATAGCTAAAACACGCCCGTCTCGCTAGAATGGGGGCCGAGCCATTTGCTTGATAACGCGGCTTGCCGGCCACGGGACGCCATGTTCCACCGCATCAGCCATTTCTTAGCATACCAAAACGACGGCAGCACGGGAGACGCTGTGTCCCGTTGCGGCTTGGACTGAAGCAACTTGGAGTGGTGAACAAGCCCAAAGCACGATGGCGCTAACAGACCGCTTCAAGGGCCGTCCAGATGTCGTCAGGTTAGTAATTTGATGCTTTGGCCGGCAGCTCAGCAGCGCCAATTCGCCCGCTCTGTACTTCTGCTCTGCATCACTGCATATACCTACATGTTGTGAGAGTGACCCCGCTGATGCTCGCCCTGCAATTGTCGGGTGATCCGCTGGCAGAGTGCTAGTGGTGGATGAATTTGTGCCTTCTTTGGGCTTTTCGTTGTTAAAGGGTATTGATGGGCTGTTACGCCTCCTCGCCTGAAAGGAAAATGAGGGCTTGGGTCCATTATTGAGAGATCTAGCAGCGAAGTGGTGCGCGAGCCCACATCACTTCATCACGCCTGAGGGAAATATGCGAAATCCCAAAACCCTGGGTGCTGATCTTCGCTTTCCAGGCGCCAGCGTGTCAAAGGGATATCCCATGTACCCACCCAACGCAAAAGATACGAATAAACTCAACCCTTTTTTTGCTTCCATAAGTCACCAACACCAGAAACTACCTACGTACTATAGGTATGAGGCATGACTTGTACATGTAGATGTTGGCCGTAGTAGAGGCAATGTGGACTTGATTTAGGCTCCGCAATGATGTCTTTCCCGGGGTGGGCGTATTCCCGCGTAAATTTTTTTTTTTTTTTTTTCTTCCTTCGTAGCACGTACTAAATTTTTTTTTTTCTCCGTGTGCTGCTACGCCTAACTTAACCCAAATGATATTGGGCCACGTCTGAAAACGGCAATGATGCTACATGCCCAAGATACCCTAGAACCGACCAAAACGCTTTCGTCAGCTGCTCTTACTCAGACACCAAACCTAATTGCCAAGCTCCTCTTTTGGTCCCCTTGAAGAAATAGAAGGAAAAGAAGAGAAAAGGAATTTTTCTTTACTTTGCTAGTGCTCTTGGCGATCTGTACCTGTAGATGATGATGTAGGTGGCCAAATCCTCCCGCGTAGCTTGCAGGAAAAATTGAGAAATTAAAATACAAACCGGTACAGCAATGCCCTGCTGAACAACTGTATGCCCTCACAGTGGATTTAATGCTCGGTAAACGCTCGGTATGCATCTTATTGGCACTCACATAACCCCCAAACCTTCAAAGTACCTAGGCAGATAGTCACTCGTCACATACGAAACGGCCATTGTGCCTAATAAGATATTTATTTGTTATCAAAAAAGAGCAAAAATCACTCTCTATCTCTATCGTAACTTATACTCGCTATTTTATAGCGAGAGCATCTATACTGTGCCCGACTGCCCATGGACAGGCCTGGGCGTTCGTATCATTCAAGCTATTCTGTAAAATTTTCAGACCTTAAAATATTCCCATTCGTAACAGACCACATAGCTAGTTTATTGATAGCCACTGCCTCATATTACGGTGCACGTGTACAGTGTGCCCCTTATATAGTATTCAACCCCATTATCTCACTGCTTGCGACCCCTTAGTTTCTCTCCCGGGTAGGCAGAGGCTGGGCTCCGTAAGAAAAGGCCTGCGCCAGACGCCTCTCGGTGTTCTGTCGGCCGTTGACAAAGTCAGGGTAGTTGAGGGTCAGCTCGACGGCTCCGCTGGTGATGGCGTCGACGGCCTCAACACCCAGCATGAAGGAGTGGTCCTGGTTGCCGACCTCGTATCTCCAGCTGCCGAAGCGGCCACGGGAGTAGATGCCCATATCCTGGAGCTTGGGCAGGAGCTCCTTCAGGACGCCCTCACGCTCCAGAGAAGGAGTGGGGTAACCGTGGTCAAAGGCACGGTGGTAGGTTGAGACAATCTCGTCCTCGGGCTTGAGCATCTCGGTGTTGACGAGACCCTGGATGCAGTCCTTGAGCAGGTTGTCCACATCCACAGGCTTCAGCTCAGACTGTGAAACCTCCAGCATGATGGACCAGTAAGGGCCCTCCTTAGCCTCAGAAGAGGAAGCCTTCTCGCCATTGGCAAGGTACAGGGTGGGCAGCTTGGCGTCCTTCTGGGGCTGGTTGTAGGGGGAGTAGTTGGAGAAGATGGTGGCACGGTAGAAGGGGCAGTTGTCCTCAGGGAAGTACAGCTGTTGAGTCGGTTAGCATTTGGAATCCAAGACTTGCATACGTATGGTGTGATTCTTACCCAGCACTTGTCGCCGATGCGCTCAGGGCGCTCACCACGGATACCAACACCAATGACGTGGGTAGTGGAGTAGAAGAGGCCCTTGGACAGGGTGATGAGCTCCTGGTTGCCCATCTTCTCAACGAGGTGGTCGACAGCCATGGTGTTGACCAGGGTGCCGTAGCCAATGGTGGTGCCGTCGGCCATGGTCACGGTCTTCTTCTCGGCGTCGACCTTGGTAACCTCACCAGACTTGCCAAACTTCTTCTTCTCGGCGGGGAGAGTATCGGCGACAGCGATCCAGATACCACCGGTACCGTCCCGAGCAGGGAATCGGAAAGTGGCATTGGGTCCCCAGTTACCGGCAACCTTGTTCAGGACGACGTTCTTGGTGACAGTCTTGACATCGGGAGCAGCAACTCGCTCGCCGAGCCACTGGCATTGCATCTGGAGGAGTGACGCGTTAGTAAAAGCATTCGCATATTGCGATAGGTGGTTTTCTGTGCAAAGAAAACCGTGTACTTACCTTGGTGGTAGGGACGGCCCAGACCTTGTAGTTGTAGGGGCGCATGAAGATGTCGGCAATACCAGCACCAGTGTTTCTCAGGATCCACTCGTCAAAGTCCTTGGGCTTGGTGTTGGCAACGCGGTGCTCAAGGGCAGCGTCGATCAAACCGTCCAGACATCTGACCTGGTCCTCCTTGGGAAGCATGGAGATGTTGTTCTGGAAGGGGTAGGGGACCCAGAGGCCCTTGTAGCGGACGTATGAGATTCGCTGGTGGGTGAACCAGTCGTCCTCCTTGGGGAGAGCCTCGTCCAGGCAGTCGTCGAAGTACTTGTAGTGGGAGAAGATGACATGGCCACCAACATCGTACAACTAGAACGAGCAGTAGCTGTCAGCGCAACGATCCAATGAGAGATTCCGCAGCGAGGGCGAGGGCGAAACTTACGAAGCCTTCATCAGTGACATCAGTACCGGCAAGACCACCAGCCTTGTTGGAGGAGTCGACAATCAGCCATGAAGGGCCGTTCTAAAGATGCAGTTAGCACAAACGAGGACAACATCGCGGGGTATCAAGATCTGGCGGTGAAGGGGTCACGTACGATCTGGTTCAGACGCTTGGCGGCACCGAGACCAGTAGGTCCCATGCCAATGACGAGGACGTCAACGTTACTGCAATTGAATCAGGCGTTAGTTACACCACAGCTTTAGGACAAGAGCATCATCGTATAGACGAGGCAATAGAGCAACCCAGCATCGCGAATATTTCGCGCTGAATAGGGGAAGCAGAGGGCGAATACGCACATGTCGGCCATGGTGGGGGAATTTGGTGAGGCTGGAGAAAAAAAAAGTTGAAGCTGGAAAAGTGAGGGACGGTGCTGCACACTCGCCAAGAAGCAACGGTTAAAAGAATGGGTATAAGGTGATGCCTTTGCAAGAGGATGAAGAGGAAACAAAAGAGAGAATCCAATGGATCGCGCAGCTGCCAGACAATTTGCTTTTCAACTATTGCAACTGGGAAAGGAGTCGGTGATGGAGGGGCTGCCCGAACTATTTTGGCGACAGGGGCTGGCAGCACGCCCAACCCAATTCTCACTTCAGTTTTATTACTTGTCCTCTCCATTGACCCTACGACCCTGGCAAGCCCGATTCCACCCCTCCATCCCACTCACAAGTACGAGTCGCTAGCACGCGTACGGCCTTAGTATCACCAGCCTCGACCAACGGCGGGTGGCCAAGCCGCCACTGGGTGGGCAGGGGATAATGAAGAGTCCCACCTCCAGTGGTTTGAGGGACCAGCGCCGTTTGCAACTCGAGGCAGAGGTAGCGGTACTCGCGGCGCCGCACAGTTGGAAGTCAGGCCGCTGTAGTGCCCCGTCCGTGGCGGCGTTAGCGGGGGCCTGCAGCGGGCGGGCCCAGCGTCTACAGCAGCCATCCAGCGCCGTTCCTGGGCCTGCGGCGGCCCGCTGTTTGAGGCCAAGAGGGTTGCCGGAACAAGCTTTTTGATATTAGATGCTGAGCACGGGGGATCTTGAGATCTTCGAGGCAGCCCAATGCTTGTTGCTGATAAGGGTGACCTACTAGAATCCGATGGGTGGCCGGGCGGCACCGGCGCATGTAGGTACTACATGATTTCCTCTCCACGCCGACCGACGATATAGGCGCATGTAGCTTCGAGAATACCTACTACTCCTACTACTAGTATCGTTGCCAGCCCTGCTGATTATTTTTGGAATGGGATGGGGTGGAATGAGATGAAAGGAGATGGGATGGACAGTATTACGGAGCACTATCTAGTACCACTGCTACGCTGCCCTCTCTCGAGATTGCACCTTGGGCGCTAACACGCTGTCGCAATTTCTCGTCAAAGCGCCAGTTGATAGGAAGCCGCCGGATCGCAGTTGCACGCTGGTTACCGTCGAGGATGCCACCACGGCTCGCTCCATCAGCTTAAAGACAAGCCTAATTCATCAGTTGATGTATCACATGCTTGTCCACGCACGGGGGAGGCGTTTTTGGCCAGACGATAGGCAGGCTCCGTATCAAAGTGATAAGACGGAGGCTGGTGCTCCCATGGCCGTTTGCGTTGATCCCGCCTCTGTTCACCACAAACTTCAGCCGTGAAACTGGACGGCATTGCATACTCGATCCTTCTGAAAAAGGAGAAGCAACAAAAGGAAAGGCTTGTCATACGGCATCAGCCGGCCTGGCGTGATGCTGGCGAGGCTAGTTACCGCTCCCCTGGCCATCTCTCGGTACATGTCCCGGATATCTACAAATTTCCATCAGTCGGTATTTTCCCGTGCCATGGACTTTCTGGAATCCGCGCAAAAGAGGCAAACCGGTTTACACGGGCTTCCATAGAACGAAGAAGTGATCTTCAGGGAGGCCAGGAGATGCCAGTAATGTGACGGTGAGTGAGCGATGAAAGTTCTAGTCAGATGTGCAGATCCTCGTCCCAGGCCAATGGTGGGCGAGCAGAACAAAGAAGCGCTGCGTCGTCACCAGCCTGGGGCCGCGACGTCATTGGACCCAGGCTCTGGCCCAGGCTCTCTCTCCTGGCGCGATCAACTGGCCCGCTGCTACAACCGGCCTAGCTCCCACAGCTGCTGCACGACTGCTGGCATGCGGCTGTACTCCGTATTAAATCCTGAAACAGCGGCAGATCAAGATCGACCGGCCGTGGTGCTCCGTGCTGCGCTCCGTGCTCCGTAACACGCCCGAAATCTCTGTTCCTGCGACAAATGATGGGTGCACCCAGCACCAGAGACACTGCACCAAGTAGAGTGCTCCATAAAGGTGGCCCGTTTTATTGACGGTAGTCCATACAGGTGCAATGTTGCGACAAGAGCTGAGCATTAATCGCGTGGATGGATGCATGTCTTAGCAGAGCCCCGCCGCCGTCGTTGTGATGCAACAATGACAATCGTCTCGCGGAGAATGGGCATTGTATACAAAATAAATCCCCAGCTTTGCCTTGGACAAAGGGCAGAGAAACCGCTGAAGAAAGGGGAGCAGCACTTTTAGGGAGGGGGATGTTTGAGCGACTCCTTCGAGAGGTACTGTAGAAGATCGGTGAGACGCCCGCGTGTCATCCATCCATAAGGTTGCAGCTACAGAAAGTTCCATGTCGCAGGTGCATTAGCAGCGAGCGTTTATCAGGAGTAATAATCGCGTACCCCGTATATACCGCCTCCGTGCCTTGATAGCCCCATAACTTGTACAGTATTCAGCAGTGATGGCCGGGCTCGTCATGTCAACTGCTGGATTAGTACATATTCGACAAATGCAGACTTTTCGCGATAATGACAACTGGGCCCACATGAACACAGTGGGAAAAAACGGAACCGTTATTGTGATGTACAATCAGGTTGGTCCCCCGTAGCTCTGAAAATCAGGTTTGGCCTCATACCAGCGAGCAGCTGATGGCGAGACAATCCGCCAGAGGAACGGGAATCACATCTGGAACATTGAAGCTGAAATGCGGTATCACAGCCTAACCCAGGAAAGTGGTATTGGTAACTGCCAGTCTCGCGCGCGTCCCTGGAAGCTCAGCGCCAAGCTTTCTCCTAGCGCACCTCGTATCGTGGCCCCCAGGCTCACCTGCTGCCAGCGGGAACGTGGAGAAGAGGCTGCCGCTTCAACGGCATTACACAAGGCATCGTGAGAACATAACGAGGCCTCTTGGCGTCTCGCTCCCCCGCGATCTTTCTAGCTCTCGACCCCGCGACTGGCACGAGTCTGATAAGAAGTCAAAATAAACGACTTGCAAACAATCAGTTGATTGTGCTTCAAAGATTAATAGGTATCCCTTCCAGGCCGCGACCCCTGGAGAGTGCCGAAGCGAGACCTCCAAGTATGGCAGTCGTCGCAGCACCAAAGGCTATGAACGAGCTATTGTTTGCAGAAAACTACGTGTAACGTTTGTCAATTTGTAGAAACACTGTGTAAAGGACGAAGCCTGAGAAAAATTGGGGGTGGCCCTTTTTTATTTTTTATTTTTTTATTTATTTTTGGTTCTCTTGCCTCCTTCTTTTTGAGTCAGGTCGCCCTTTTTTGAATACTATTCACACTGAGTGTTGATACTACCCTAGGTATACTAAACACAATATATTTGCCTGCCATTTCGCCGCTGCAGCTTATTATGACCCATCTGATCTAAAATTACACGCCGAATTCACCTCGACCTCTCATGCCGCAAGTACATGTCCAGTACGACGCGCTCTGTACTTGTACACGGCTAGGGCTGTGGCGATGCAGAAAGGCTGCACTTTATTGGCACCCCGGTTGCTCCATAGATGATCTTTTTTCCCTTATCTCTGGTGCCTCCGCCTCCATCAAACGTGGGTGGATTGATTCGCCAGGGGGTTTGAATGATGCTAGCAGTCTGTAGTGGCCCCCCTCCCCTGTAGCCCTGTAGCACTCCCTCTGCCAGGGCCTGCAAAAACCCCTGAAGCAACCCGACTGGGCAGAGCAGACTGCCGTACTTGTACCAGAGTGGCACCGGTGGATGTGGCCCATGCCCCGTACTGGTACTTGTGGGCAGAACTTCTGGCGCTCGTTGCATATTACTGCCACGCTCAGCATTGTACGCGCAGAGGAATATACTGGAGGCCAATTTCCAGGACAAGAGACGCGATTTTAATTGCCTCGATGCGCCGGGCTGTGTCTCCGTCTGGCATTTCTCCAGTCTCCTAGACTCCTATTTGACCTCGCCGTCCCTCACTTGAGAGACCTCTTCTCTTTTCCTCTCTTTTTCCTCTCTTCGTTGAGCACACCACCACCCTTTGGACGACTCGTATTTTGCTTTTTTCCTTCTTTTCCTCCCATCGTCTCTGCAACCCGCAAGCGCCCAGCAACCTAATTCTTACTTGGCTGCTTGCGCGAGACTTTTCTTCTTCCGGGCGGTCCCTGTTTTATTTTTTTTCGTTATACGAACAGCACCCTCGCTTTATTGCATACGGGACACCCCTCACACTCTTTTTTCTCACGCTCGCAACCCACCCCTTGTCGGCTTTTTTGAGGCTACGTACTTCGTACCCTGCCCTGCTAAAAAAAGGACGCCTGTCAGTCCGTCCGCTCGTTCTCTTGCGCGTCTCCCCTAAATCCAGAGACAAAACCTCTGTGCGAGCAACCGCCGCCTTCACCTTCTTCAACCCTCTACACGCCTGCAACTCCCTATCGCGAATTGCATCAGCGCCGCCATCATGTCTGGAGAAGAAAAGATTAGAGTGTCGGGCGACATCACTCGCGCCGACAGCTCTCCTGTCCTGCCCACCGTCAACCCCCAGGTTGACAAGCCCGCGCCCGCAAAGGCTGCTTTGCACCCCGTCTTCTATGTTGTGTGAGTTTGCCATTGCGAGAGGGAAAATACCGAGAAAGAAGACCAGCGAGGAGATGAGATGATGGACACAGTTTTGCTAATGCGCAGCGCAGCACATGGATTGGCTTCAGTTCTTCCGTTATCCTGTTCAACAAGTGGCTCCTGGACACTCTCAACTTCCGTATGTGCTTCCCCCCTCTGCACTCTTCTCCCGCCAATTCAGAATGTGCGCTGACGCTTTTTGGCTCCAGGCTATCCCGTTATCCTCACGACTTACCACCTTACTTTTGCCACCGTCGTTACGCAGATTCTGGCCCGATGGACGACTCTTCTCGATGGCCGAAAGACTGTTAAGATGACCGGCCGCGTCTATCTGCGAGCCGTCGTCCCCATTGGTATCTTCTTCAGCTTGAGTTTGATCTGCGGCAACCTGACCTACCTCTACCTCTCCGTTGCCTTCATTCAGATGCTCAAGGCCACCACTCCCGTCGCCGTCTTGATTTCCGGCTGGGCTCTGGGCGTGTCTTCGCCAAACCTGAAGCAGTTCCTCAACGTTTCCGCTATTGTCGTCGGTGTCATCATTGCGTCGATGGGCGAAATCCACTTCGTCGTTATTGGTGTCATGTACCAGATTGCTGGTGTCATCTTCGAGGCTCTCCGACTTACCATGGTCCAGAGACTCTTAAGCTCTGCCGACTTCAAGATGGACCCTCTGGTTTCTCTGTACTACTTCGCCCCCATCTGCGCTGTCATGAACGGTGTGGTTGCTCTGATCTGGGAGTTCCCCAAGGTCTCCATGGCTGAGGTTTACAATGTCGGCTTCTTCACCTTCTTCCTTAACGGCCTTTGCGCCTTCATGCTCAACGTCTCCGTCGTTTTCTTGGTTAGTAAACCCCTCCAAACTCAATTCTCTCTCTACCTGCAATTTCAAGTCTAACTTTATATACAGATTGGCAAGACTTCTGCTGTTGTCCTCACCCTTTGCGGTGTTCTCAAGGATATTATGCTTGTTGTCGCCTCCATGATCATCTGGGGCACTCAGGTTACTCCCCTCCAGTTCTTTGGCTACTCCATCGCTCTCGGTGGCATGGTCTACTACAAGCTCGGCTTCGAGGCTCTCAAGGGCTATGCTGGTGAGGCTGGCCGCCAGTGGGCCGAGTTTGGTGCTCGCAAGCCAATCCTCCGCAAGCTGTCCATCATTGTGATGGCTGTCTTCTTCATCTTCTGCCTCTTTGGCGGTCTGGCCCCTACTTATGCCCCTGAGTACGACCCCCACAAGCTGGCCTCTGAAGTCACCAACCACTTCAAGGGCAATGCTGCCGCCGCGGCTGCCGCTCAGGAGGCTTCTTAAACGTCATGAATGAAACCATGGCTCTTTTAAGAGCCAAACTGTAAAACGAAGTACGATTGCGTCAACGGCGTTGTTTGGTTGGAAGGACAGTCAATCTAACGGTCAATCTTCTTTTTCTTGTGAGCGACGGGGCCATGATTAAGGCTCCGGCGCGTTCTTTCATTCTCACCAAAAATTCCGGCAAGCCAGAAAAGGTGCCCCTCTAATTTGGAGACAAAGAGGGGCTTGCGTCATCCTTGGTTGTTTGAGACTTGATATTTTTACTTATTGGTGTATAATTATAGAGCGTCGCAGCAGCACTCCCGGTCGATGCTGCTCGAACAAAGTTTGTATCGCGCCTAGGTCTAATTAGATGTACTTTAGATGGCGCGAAGCACGAGTTCATAGAAATGTAGAGATAAAAATCACTACAAAGCGTTTTTAATATGTTTTTGTTTAAGAAAAAAAATTATTAAAATGTTTAAACACCCAAGACTCATATCATGTATAGCGCAAAAGTGTTTGTAATTTTTTTTCATTCTCCCTCAATGGCACAAATGGAATTAGTAGCAATGAGGTGCAGAAAAAATCAATTGGTGTAGCTACAAAAGCCAAACGGTCTATCTCAAGGCTTCGGTTTTATTTTCTTCCCCTCTTTCGTGCCATTCATGAACCAGCGCCGGGTTAGGGACACTGGGAGAGTGGTGTGATCGTGTTTCCCTCTCAGATCAATGTCGCTTTCGAGTCCCACGTCACTGGCAACGAGAACATTCACGTATTAAAGAAAACATGTGAATAATTTGATAATGAACATCATATTTGAGCCCATAAACCGGGGTTCCTTAAAAGTACCAATCGATGCTCTTTACATCCCGCCAACTCCCAAACCGTGATGGAGAAAACGATTTTTAATTTAGAATCCTAAGGGGGAAAGTAGTTAGCGTCTTAATATTCCTTGTTTCGAATTTTTCTCGGGGGATGTATCCGGGATAGTAAACATACTCAGAGGGGTGAAGAACCATCGGTTCTTGCCGCTGGTGTATCGCTCCTCCAGAACCTTCTTGACAGTCTTCTTGGCGTCCTCTCGCTGGCTGACCTCCTTGAAGGTGTCTGCGGAGATGGTGCCCTTGATGCCCTCGAGCTCAAGGGTGTATCGGGTGGGCATCAGGTGGTTGTAGTTGATGACCTTGATGAAGGGCTTGACCTTGCTGCGCTTCTCCTGTCGGGTCTTGGACATGCGACGGGTGATCTTTGAGGGGTAGCGCTCGATACCGGCAACGATGGCGTGGCCGAAGGGGTGAGGCTTGTTGCCGTTGTCGACGGGCTGGATGATGACGACCTGGAAAAGAAAAGATACAATGTCAGCACTTCCAGTCCATTTTTTGACTTTCTTGTATAGTAGGTATTGTAAAATGTGAAGCCGCAATGAGAGCGATAATTCCAACAGCACTCGCGTCCAAAAAATCAATCCTGCCCTTCTCTTCCTGTGTATGTCCTCCTCTTCCCATCGAATGGTTTCCTCCTGGGGCAGAAAAAAAAATTATGCGACGTCGAGTGCAAATTTGAGAATTGATGCTGGGCGACTTGGGAATTGTTCGTGTTTTTGAATTCGTACCTTCTTGCCGGCATATCGGCCTCGGGTGATGATGGCGACTCGGCCGACCTTGAGGAACTTCATTTTGTCCTGCCTGTGGGTGGTCGGTATGTGCTGGGAAGGGTAAGGGATTTCGTCGTCAATAGAACCGTGATCGGGAATTTGGTGCAAAATTTGGGGTTTGTGGGCTGTCGATTTGGGGCAAGCGACTCGCAGGTGCTATATCACGTGGTGATTGCGCTTGCTTATCGAAAGTGGGTCCGTGCGCGCATCTCTCTTGCTGAATCACCAATCTTAGTAGAGCGATATACTAGTAGTAGCCCTCACCAGCAGCTCGAGTAAGAGCTTTGAGCAAGATAGGATTCAAATCGACCTTGCGACAATGCCTGCGCCAACTTATATCATTTCTCGGGTCGCTGACCCTATTTTTGCGGTCTTTATTGGATTGTCGGCAGCTGCGACTAGGATAAACCGCGAGGAAAAGGCCAAGGGAAAGACGACGAATGAGACGATAGACGCCGGACTACGGTATGAGACTTAAAATTGCAAATTGAAATACTTCATGTTTGCTGAATCATATTTTCATAGACGCGTTGGGCTCTCTAAGAAATAGCTCTTTTCTTCTTCTTGAATCCCAAGGCCTTTGGCCCAGGAACGCCACTATCCTATGCTCTTTAAATACACAAACGCCAAATTATGGGTCACCACTACCATGTGATGACCCAACTCATAACTGCTCGTCTTTCTTCTGGAATATACAAAAAGGGAAATGACATGTACCGGAATCGTTAGGATTAAAAAAGAGAAAGAAAGAAAAAAGAAAACACTTTACATCTCAAATGAGGGGCCATACTCCTTCTTCATCGCCTCTCGAACCATTTGCCCACAGAGTTTTGCGGTTGGGTTGACACTGACGGCCAGAGCTTTCGCAATCTGGTTTCCATATCTGCCGCCGAGAGCCAAGTCCCGTGAAGCAGCTTCTTCAAATTCCAGACGAGACCAAGAGGCTTCTGGACGGCTCTCGTCAATATCAAGCTGGCGGTCTGACAGGAACTTGGCTGTTCTCAGGTAGATGGCTGCCCGTTGCGTGTGTGCCATGGACAACGTTCGGGCTGCCTGCGCAGACATGGGGGTTGTTGGCAATGGTGGTGTGAGCAGCCGGATTGCAGTATCCATATCCTCCAACGTCTCCATGGCTGCCTTTCTCTTCTCAGCTTGTTCTGGTTGAGGGATCAATGGTAAGGGCAGGGTCGATGTATAGTTCAGCAGCATAGCGTCTCCATACAGCCGCCGCATGATTTGGGCGCGGTTATTTCTTGCGCTAGCGTATAGAGGATAATCGGAAATGAGATTGCCAAAATCTGACACGCAAGTCTTGTAGCTCTCAATAGCCTTGTCCGTGTCCTCTTCGCTCTGGAAGCTAATGAGCTGCGTCTCGATGGTTTGGAGGGTGCGGATTATGGTGCGTTCCCTCTCCATCACTCTCTCATAGACGCTGTGATCGATGATCTGGGGATCGCGAGGCAGCGCAGGATCGATGGCGATGCCCGTGCCCGGATTGGACTCGGGGTCCTTGATCTTCTCGAGCACATTGATGTCGTGCCGGCTCAATGATACTGTTGTCATTTTGGCTGTGGTAATTTACGTCGACGCTTCAAGTTTCGAAGAAAGAGATGTCAAGTTTTCTTGTGGAATTATACGACTGGAGATTTGAAGTGGTTTAGAAAAAGTTGTTTTAAGGGTGGAAAAGAAACAAACATCAAGTGGCGGTTCTAATTCATATGAAACCCCCGGATGGTCTACGACTGGAACATTACCTACAGTAGCCGTGTCAAGTGACTCGCCGCTCGACAAAGCGTTTACTACAACCAGCCCTTCGGCAGCTAGCGGAGCTTTGACAGTAAGCGGAATATTTTGCTTCTTATCTCATACAAGATCGATCGGCTTGCGACTCTACAGACTCGCGTGTGTGAGCGCCCGCATGCTGTCATCCGAATGCGTCGGTGGCGGGCGGAAGCAAAGCCGGGCTCAAGGCGGGGCGGCCATTGTCGGTTCCCCTCGGTTTCCACCGCCGATGCGGCCTCATTCCGCACGGCTTCTGACTCCCGGCGCTACGGCGTTTGGGACCGTTCGCAGCAAGGAGATTCAAAGTCGCATTGATGATCGTGGCAGGGCCCCGCAGGAGAAACGAGGCGTCACCGGTAACGACCAGTAAGAAAGCTGGCTTTATCATAGCTGGTTGTCTAACAGGCCTTGTGCATTTGTGCTCCGAGATGGCCGGGGGGATAAATCCATTGCCCTATTACGCAGCTTGTGTTTAGGAACCAGCATAAGCCGCCTCGAAACTCTGAATCAACTTGGGCCGTTAGAATCCGCTGGCAGAGTTGATAGCCAGTGGAGATGCTCTGGATGATGTTTGCGAGGTTCATAAGCCCGTGCTGCCCACCAGGGGCTATATATATACCCCGTTCGAGTTTCCAAGCCACCGAGCAAATCTGAATCTAGATACTATTATCAATTCACCATCTTACACCTTTTAAAGACCTCGAGTTTGGTCATTACATCTCGCTTTAACAGGCACATATACAACCCGATTTCCCCAGAGATCCACCCCCCTATACCTTCTGAGTGGCAATGTCCCCGTCTGCTATCAGCAACTCCCCACAGCAGCAACCTGCAACCAACGGTACCAATCCCGACCACTTCGCGATCCAGCCCCCCGCCGACTTCACCGGCTACGATCATGTAACCTGGTGGGTTGGCAACGCCAAGCAGGCGGCTTCATATTACACCACTCTCTTCGGCTTCGAGACCACTGCCTACAAGGGCCTCGAGACTGGCAGCCGATACTTTTCGTCATATGTTGTTACCAACAATGGCGTCCGCTTCGTCTTCACGTCGCCTCTGCGATCGGAGGCTCACCTCCCTGAGGATGAGCCCATCTCCGAATCGGACAGGGCGCTCCTGAAGGCCATGCATGCTCACCTTGAGAGGCACGGCGATGCCGTCAAGGACGTTGCCTTTGAGGTTGACAACGTCGCGGGCGTATACGAAAAGGCTGTGGCCGAGGGCGCCATCGCCGTCCAAGGCCCAACCACCACCAAGGATGAGAACGGTTCCGTCACCACGGCCGTCATCTGCACATATGGTGATACTACACACTCTCTCATCAACCGCCGAGGCTACACTGGGCCTTTCCTCCCCGGCTTCCGCGCTGGTAAAAAGCGCACTTCCTCCGTGGAGTTGCCCAACGTTCCCCTTGTCCGCATCGACCACTGCGTCGGCAACCAGGGATGGAACGAGATGGTCTCTGCTTGTGCCTTTTACGAGCAGTGCCTCTCCTTCCACCGCTTCTGGTCTGTGGATGACTCCCAGATCTGCACCGAGTTCTCTGCCCTGAGCTCCATCGTCATGGCTTCGCCCAACAACCTGGTCAAGATGCCCATCAACGAGCCCGCCCCCGGCAAGAAGATGTCCCAGATTGAGGAGTACGTCATCTTCAACTCCGGCCCCGGCGTCCAGCACATGGCCCTTCTCACCTCGGACATCATCACCTCCGTCTCGGCCCTCCGCGCACGCGGCGCCGAGTTCATCAACGTGCCCTCCACTTACTATGATACCATTCGCCAGCGCCTCAAGACGGAGAAGCGCAGCTGGCAGCTCAAGGAGGACCTGGACACGATCCAGCGCCTCAACATCCTCATTGATTACGATGAGGGCGGCTATCTGCTGCAAATCTTCACAAAGCCCCTCATGGACCGCCCCACGGTCTTCATTGAGATTATTCAGAGAAACAACTTTGAGGGCTTTGGAGCTGGTAACTTCAAGAGCTTGTTCGAGGCCATTGAGCGCGAGCAAGCCGAGCGAGGAAACTTGTAATTATATATAATGATTTAACTTTAGCGTGATTCATGTTTGGGAGTTTGATAAAAACTTTGGGGCATTTTTGTATAAAATGCAATATGAGCTTTAAGAGCTTTTAGGATTAGTAGTTGAAGAGCATAGTAACTACGATTACGAATCATGCTGAAATGGAAATAAAAAAAATATTAAATTTATTTCAAAAAAAATGCTTCTTAAAAATATTATTTTGATATTGTGATTTTTTTCTTTCTCCTTATCCAACTATGATAACAACAACCATCCAACTTTTGTAGACGGCAAGAAAAAGGTATCTCCCCTTTATAATAGGGCACCAGCCATTGTACGCCGAACATGCTCTTACCCAGACGCCATAAATAGCTATAAAAAAGAATAAAAAAAGAGGCTATATCTGCAGTAATGTCCAGACCACGTGCAAACAACATCCTCACAGCGCTTTTTGAAGCTGATTTCAGCTTAGATCCTCCTCCTGCTCCTCTGAAAGTCTATTCAACTACCCATCTATAACCATGACTCCACCACCGTTTGTATGCCCATTCCCATTTGCTTCTACCGGAACCGCAGCCGCAACGCCATCAACACCAGCAGATACGGCTTGTGGCTGGCTCTGGCATCCAGGACAGTTGTGTATCACCATATGAGCAAAGACATCACAGTCAATGCAGAAGTGGTTCCCACACACCTGGCACTTATACCTTCCACTTTCACTTACGCCCTTTGCTGGCGCCTTGGCGGGTGCTTCATCTTTTCCTTTTTCCTTGTTAGGTTTTGGGGGTTCTGGGAAGGGACTCTGGCAGGAGAAACAGGCTGTGGATTGCCTTGCTTCGGCCCAGGGTACTTCTACCCAGTTTCGCAAGGGGAAAAGATGGTGGTATGATCGAGCAAGATGTGTAGATAGAATCAGTGTCAGTCCGCAAGAGGGACACTCTGAGGGTAGTCTGCAGACTTTGACGCTGCATCGAGTACAGAGGTATCCCTCTCGACAAGGCTTGCTGTGACAAGCACAGTAGCTGGTGGCCCCTCCGGGAGCAAGTGTCCGCGATGGGAAACCCATCATCAGGAGACTAGATGTGCTTTGCTCTTTTGTTCGGTTCACGGGGGGTGTAGTTGCCGCTAGGAAGAGCTCCTTGTAGTGTGTTTCGTCCATGGCGACATTGTATTGTGATTCGTCGCCCGCGTTCGTTCTCGAGCAGAGCTCTGCGCAAATAGCAACCTGAGCTGATAATCCAACAACAGATACTCGTATTCGCTCGGCGATGAGGTTGCTGATAGAGTCGTGAATGTCGCCCGGGTCACTCGATAGCAGGGCACCGTAGATAATGAGCACTTCTCGTGTGCCGTGGGAGGGAGCATGACTGCCATGCACCATCTCAGATTAGTTCTGCACGCCAAAAAAACAGTATCATCATTTGTGGCATCAACTCACAACAGCGCTCCTCGACACATCTCCAACGCATTCTGCAAGCTCGGGTTCCCCTGCGGATCTTGACCCTCCAAATCTCGCAGCCGCTCCAGGTGCTCAGCGGGATTCCCTCCCATGTCGCTTATACGAACCGCCACTCCATCTCTCATGCCCACAATGGCCAGCTGTGAAATCGGGTTCTGCTCAAAGTACTCCCTCACAAACGCCGCCGCGTAGCTCAGCGTCAGCCTGTGCCGCGTGGGCAGCAGGTCCTTCTCGGCCATGGCAAACGACATGTCCAGTACCAGCACCAGATGCCGTATGATGCCTCTCTGCAGGGGCGTCGTGTCGCGCAGCAGTCGTCTGCGCCGCTCGGCCTCGTAGCCCGCCAGGTTGAGCATGCCATCGTCTTCCTCGGGAAGATCCGTCTCCCATGTTCGCTTGGACTGTTCCCATGCTTTCGACTCGTTCCGTTCGCGCTTCTTCTTCGATGACTTTGAGCCTTTGGTTCGGGCTGCGCTCGGGTCGCCGTCGGTCACGGTGTGGTCCATGATGTCGTCGTCCGACATGTCGGCGACGTACTCGCCATCGGAGTCAGCCATTGTGAATTGGATGAAACCAGCAGTTTAAAATTGTCTAGGATGTATCATCAAAGAGGATTTTTATCTTGGAAATGGAGGAAATAAATGAGTGTAGTTGGTCAGAAGAATTGGATGGTGGCCAAGCTGGAGAGTTGAAGCAGTGATAATTGATAAGGCTGCCGAGAACATTATCTCAGCCTCGCTAGCGCATCGTACGTAGCTCCCCACTAAACGCCAAAGGCATGAGCCTGTCACTTGTTGATTCCAAAGCAGCATCCCACATATTTAGTGTTAAACTCTATTCCATTGTGTAATCCAAAGAAACGTAGAATATCATCAATGTCAATCTAAAACTCTTTATTATTATAGGTGAGTATCACTCACTTCACCTGGGGTATACTATAAAGTCTCATCTAAACCACTGTACAAGCTATCTGGCTATGAAGCCCATAGCTTGCATCCACCTAGAAACCAGAAACTCATATTCCTCCTCCCACAAACTTTCTCCAACTCACAAGATGTCCTGAACCAAAGACACACCAGTACGCAAAACATTGTTATCGAAGAAACTTCAAACACCTCGCTATATGAGGATAAGAGACACCAACAAAAGCAGCTTCAGCTCCAACATAATGCGACTAGTCATCCCACCAACTCTCCCCCTCGGACCAAAAGAAGCAAGGAAAAAGAGAAATCCATCACAACTACTATACTCTAGCAGTTTCATATGTGGTGCGTGAGCGCGTCGTTCGACTCGTCGTAACTCGTCGAGGAAAAAAGCGTATATATGTCAAGAAGTAGAAAAACAAAAGAGAAAATGAAACCATCAATGCTGCCGCCTATAAACGCCGAGTTTGAAGGAACCCAAAATGTTGCAAAATTCTCTCAGTTGTAAGGCTGAGTATTGTACGATTGAGAGGAGTAGCCCTGGGCGTAGGACTGGCCGGCATATGACTGGCCAGCATATCCTGCACTGGCAGTATAGCCCGGGGCTGTGTATGATTCTGTTGCGGGCATGGGCCAGTCGTCCTCGGTGATGCTTGACCAGAAGACAAAAATCATGCCGACGGCTAGAAGTGTGAAAAACGTTTCAAAGAGGGCTCCGTCAACTTTGCCGCTGCTCCCATCGCAGATGTACTTGCTGATGACATAGTTGAAAATTTGGCCAATGGCGAAAAGTAGAGCTGCTCCTGTCAAATATATCATCGGGCGGAGCTCTCCCAGGACTCGAAGCACAAGGATAGTCTCGAGAACATAGAAGGCAACGAGGAATACCAGCGGGATAAGCTGGTATAACACGTAGAGGGCGATGTTACGGTTCGGGAGCTGGTAGCTACTGTCCCAAAATCCGGTCCAGCTGAAACCTGTGTCGAGGGCAATATAGCCAGTGCCAATGAAGAGTGCGCCAGAGGAAATCGCCAGCAGGGCCAGAGATAATGGGGTTCCGTCGTCCAGCAACTGGTATCCAACAACAGCGTTCAACATGAGGATCCAAGTAGTTGCGATAATGGCGCCAATGTGGATGCCGCTAAAAGCCTAGATTAAGAAAGCGTTAATAAACGGTGAACCACATATAGCAGCTAGATGAATGGGCCAAGGTCAAATTCAGGGCATGTGGGCAGACGTACTAATCGCACGGTATTGTTGAGGGGGATTTCGCCAACGGAGAAAATCTCGCATATGCTAATAAGAATATAGCCGATGAGGAACAGCTGAATCTCACTATAGTATCGTGTTAGCGGTTGTGTCTAGAAACTGTGTGTATGATAGGCAGTACATACCGACGACCCACGGCAGCTTTTTTCTTGTCCGCCTTGAGAATCAAGAAGGTTGCCATGATGATACCAAGGCCACACAGGATGATTGATCCAATGTTACCCAGGTGTCGGCCGCCGCTCAGCGAGATTCCTCTGAGCTCACATCCTCCCCATGGACCTGTCTGGTTGTGGAATTTTTGAGATAAAAGCTATATATAGTTAGTATCGAAGAGCATATACCGTTTGTGTGCTTGCCATTGTCTCCTCTTTCTTCCAATAAACTTACATTGCAGACCGGCAACGTCGAGTCTTTGCAAAAGTCCTATTTACAAAACCAGTCAGTTAAGCTCGTTGCACAGCACCACGGGAGGTGAGACGGGATGAGAGGTGGTTTGGACGACGGCGTACATTAAAGTTTCCAAAAGCCGTGGACCCCATTGTGACTGCGGATGCTTAGCAGTTTGATCAGCACGCGATCAGCATCCAGCGATGCAATCACAATTGGGGCGGCAGAATTGACGAGGATGGCGATGGGAGTGAAGGTCGACCGTCAGAATGCAGCAAGTCGGTGTCTGGTTGCAGGAGGCGCTAAAAGCAGCTGCAGAAGCTGGTCGAGTGCGTCTTAGGGCGGAGATGCAGAAGAGGCACAGGCCCTGGCTCTTTTCGTTTCTTGAATTTCGTCTTGCTCGTTTCCTTCGCTACTAGGGTCCGTCCCAGTCGGATCGAAGCGTGGAGGAATACGCGAGGCAGCGAAATCGGCTGTCGACGTGTTTGCGCTGGCCTGGTGGCTGTGGTTGCGACAGCAATGTGGTGAAATGCTCGACAAGTAGTTGTGGCCAAGGGGGGAATAAAGGCTGTCGTCGGCGGTGTAATATGCGCGATGTCGTGGCTCGACTATAAACTGCGTTTCAATGCGTCGCCCCTTCGCCGTCTGAACCTTGATCAGACACTCCAATCTGATTAGAGACGAGGCCTTCTCGCTTCCTGGTGGATTATTCTGGCTGCAGTGGAGGAGGAGAGTGGGAGAAGAGGACGCCGTGGGCAGTTCTAGGCGTTGCCGTAGGCAAGGGAGACTCCAATGGCGGAAAAATGGGGGTGTTCGAGGCACCTGCAGCGCTGGGGGCGCTTGACGATACTTGGGCCAATGCCGATGCTGCGGAGTAACCAGTACCGCGGACAGCGCTGTCTCTACAGGCAGTGCACAGGTACCTCTGACACGGCATGGCCTGGACAGCAGAAACAGTTGCAACGATGCGAGGGCCTACAAGGGACCTTTTGGGTCGCCAAGGCTCTGCTCATAACAGCCTGTAGTGCGAGTGGTTGGGCCGCGCTGCTAAACGAGCCACCATTGTCTTCCCCTAAAGCCCCGTCAAGCCCCCCGGGGCCTAGCACTGGCCTAGCGCTCTAGCGCACCTGGCGGCTGCCCTTTAGGCCAGGTCCTGGCGTTGCTGGGCCCAACTTGGCAGCTAAAGCAGGAACGGGCTCGCTGAGTGGACGACGTGGGGCCTCGGGTGATCCCACGCTAGAGCTGTGCGTCGCGTGATTGGTGGCTGGGCTGCCTTTGACAGGGAACCTCCCTGTTTGGGAAAGCTGACGATGACCGAGACAAATACAGGACAGAAGAACAAACCCGTTGCTGCGACATCACCTTTGCTCGTATACCCTAGCTAGTCTCATGTCTTTTTCTAGCAACTGGTATGGAATACAGTGGCAGTACGATGACACACAAATTTTCCATTTAATTGCCTGGTAGTACGGATGCAGCACTAACATTGCAATGTCCAGTAGCCAGTATCATGCTGAAGACTACTAGTACTGCACTGCTAGCACTCGTGCTGAAGAAAATTTTGCCACAGGAATGCAGTAAGCACCTTAGGATGCGCTATAGAGTTCTATAATTGTTGCTACTACTCGTATACGTGCATCTGCTAACGAAGCGGCTTCGCATGGCTGATGCTACCTGCAGCGCAGCCAATCGATACGTCCCTCAGACATCCCCAGTAGCAGGTCGGTTAGCTACGTGGCGCTGCATATCAATGTGTGGCTCGTAAAAGGCTCAAAGGTCCAACAGCTGCGACGCATTGTGTGCATCTTGCAGACGATCCTCATGCAAACTGGGTTTTCTTTTTGTTTTCTTCGAATCCTTCTTTCATGCTTCTCTTCTTCTTCTTTTCTTTTTTTTTTTTTCTTTTTTTTTTCTCATGAAGCATTCTCCATATTCAAGAACAAAATCAGGCCACTTTAGCGAACCAATGGAAACTTGGGAGCATCCTCGCTCATTCTTTAGCACTCCCCCGTGGTCAGATTCTACATACAAGAATCCCGGTCCTCTTTCAAATCCGAGGCCCAAAGCACAGGGCATGTTCATGCGCATCGCATCGCGGCATCCACAGCAGCTCCAGGCTAGCACTAACATGCATTGAACATAGCTCGTCATCCAGAGCTGTACCATAAATGGCGGCTCTGCAACGATTCTATATATCTAAAAATGGCAACCTATCTGATTCACAGCCTGCGCATGTGATGTGCGCTCTGTTCTCGTATAAGCACTTGATATTTAAATTGAGCGAGGCAGCATCGTCTGCATTGCATACACGGACATGCCAGGAATATTATAACAACCACCTGCCAACATGCAAAGGCGCCCTCCGATACGCTGCGCAAGTAAAAGTGCCCTCAAACTCCACCACCCTATGAGAAGCGGCCAAAAGGTTTATTAGTGTGAGTCTTGTGTCACGGTTAAATTGCTTCAAAATATGGGCGGGTCTCTCCCGTGCCCGTCCGACAAGGAAGAAGGTTGGCGGCCTTGATTTTTTAAAATTGCGCTCTCGCTTCCGTGTCACTCGCGCTTGATCGATGACCGGCACCTACGATCATCGGAACAATCACCTAGTTTGTTTTACGCGTTTCCAACAGCCGCCGCCAGCACGCGAAATATTGACATACAAGCTATCGGTACGCTGGCGGAGCAGCACAGACAAGTCCGACATCACCAACAGAGGGAGGGATGCTGCCCTGCGTCGCTCCCTAGCATTGAGAAGGCAATTTTGTTTGCTCTGTAACAAACAGACGAACCTGATCCACCGTGAAAATATTTTGCGTAGGGCCCATCTCATCTCGTCTCATCGACCCAGCATCGGAGTTTGCCAGGTCGTATGCAGAGGGAAGCTAGACTAGTTGTCACACGGATTGATTGCTCGCCATGCATGCATGTTGCGACGCCATCCGGAACACATATTCCGTTTTTCTTGGTACAGAGTGTTGAAAACCTTGTCTTCGTAGAAATGTATCTATGCTATCTATGGATGGGTATGATGGTTTGTTTGCCCAGATATCTCGGCATGCAAAAAGGCAAAAGCTAGTCCCAACAAAAAGAATACGCTTGCTCTCGGCAGGGCTTGAACCTGCGGCCTCCGCATTACCAAGATTTCAACAGAAGCTGAAGTATTAGTACGAAGCTCTAACCAACTGAGCTACGAGAGCGATCGGGGTCCACTTTTATGAACAATGTCATAGGCTGGACTCGTTGATGCAGACGCCACGATAAAGAGGTTAAGAACCTACTCGCTGCATCGCCGAAGCAAACTGAACTTGCTGCCAACCAGTTTTTCCGCCAGCTGCGTATACCAATGACAGCTTTCATAGGTCAATCAAATCTGCCAGATATAAAAATAAAAGGAAAAGGGAAAAAGAAAAAAGGAAAAATTGACAAAAAAGAAGCACCTCTAATGAGGTGTGGCGGATCTCTCCCGCCGGGAATTGAACCCGGGTCTCAAGCGTGACAAGCTTGCATACTGACCACTATACTACGGAAGATGTACCAGGCGTTGAGCACCTGGGGTAGCGGATCACGTGTTAGAACTGTGTCGATTTGATACCTATGAAGGTTGCTGCTATATCATCCACAAAAACAGAACTGACCAAAACTTGTGATTGTGTTATGCTAAAGCAAGCAAGAGCTATAGAAGAAAAAGAGAACCTCGAGCTCTACACATTCTATTATCTCCACAAAATTCATTACAACCGCTATCAATATTAGAAAATAGGACTTATTTTTACCGCTGCCTCTTATTTTTTGAAATATAGAGTAGTTTGTAACGTGTACATTTAATCTCGTAGATAATTACAGGGTAGACCAATTGGACCTGCTGGGTGGGTAATCCCTCTCAAGTATCTATGTACTACTCCGAACACATACAATGCTTCAGACTATGTATTCGCTCGAAGATGGAACTACATGTATCTAAAATAGCCGAACAAAGATAAAATTGCCAGCCACAAGTACGAAACCTGTCACATTCAATTTTTCATATGTATATAAGAAGCTCCGTGAAAGAGTGCATATACCTTGTAATGGCGGATTGGATTGTGACAAGCCGAAACTGGACAGAGATCGAGGTGCAATTTAGCACAATCCTACAAAAGGCCAGGTTATCCCTTGACCTGAACGAAGATTCAGTGTCCGAAACCGCTCAACGTTATATCACTTATAAAACGACCCATTTGAAAGAATATGTAGGGATAGACGACGATGAGACAGTGCGAACAATTCGAGAGTATTTGACTGAGAATGTGAGAGGGACGTTCTTATGGGTGGCTGTAGTCTGCAAAGAATTAATGAAGTTGGTAGTGCACAAGCGCCACGTGTTGAAGAGGATGGCCGAATTCCCTCCTCAACCTGGCCCTCTTTACGGCAGGATGATGAATCGGATTCGCGAATCAGAAGCCTCTGATATTTGCGAAAAAATTCGTAGCCTGGTTGCTATTGTTTTTAAGGCCCATATCCACCGTGGAACTAGCATCTATCTTGGATATGCCGAACAATCTCAATGATGAAGACCTTGAGGAACTGGTTGTAGCCTGTGGGCCCTCCTTGATCGTGAGAGAAGGCGTGGTACTATTTGTTCATCAGTCTGCTAAGGATTTCTTGCTCAAAGACAAAAAGCTCGTCCTAGAGCCTGCGAGTCAGAATTTTGCGGTTCTTTGCAGATCGTTGGAAATGTTAACTTTGACTCTTTCGGAACGTACAGGCTTCCCCATACTGGTACTCTTATCGAAGAGTACATGTATACGTAGAGCCAAGGTCAAGATGTTTTGAGACAGGTTCGCAACTTCTTGTCATAGCACTGCTTTCACACCCGATGGAACACAACTCGCGTTAATGAAAGGAAGGGGCGAAACGGTGCACATAGGAAACGCTTCATTACCAATGGATGAAACGATATATTCAAAAAGAGTGATAACAAGTTTCGAAACGATGCATGTAGGAAGCGCGGCATTTGGAACAATGGAAAAAATGATACGTTTACGAAACGGCTCCCTACTGTTTAGAGACGAAACGATATATGTTCAAATTTTGGGATTCAGCTACGGGCTCATGTTTGACACAGCTGAAGCTTGACGAAGACGTGTATATAGCAGCTGAACTGGCGGCAAGTTCTCCGGATTGTGCATTGTTGGCTGAGGCATGGGGGCAGAAAGAAATACACATTTGGGATACAGCCACCAGCGCTTCCATACACACGCGCGGAGCTTATAATGAACAAGTCCAGACTGTGTTGTTTTCGGCAAAATGGTAAACAGCTAACGATATCAAGCTCTAAGAGATTCATTGAAACCCGAGATCTAGCAACTGGGACATTGATAAAGCAGATTGGCCACCTGGGTGGGTGCCTACTATGACTTCCTGACGTTATTCTCAGATGGCGATCGGTTGGCAGCCGGGGCATTCAACACGATTCAAGTCTGGAGTACCTCCTCAGGCGCGTGCCTATAGGAGATTGATATCGGTGGTGATCATTACCCTCCATCACTCGAAATTTCGTCAAACAGTGATCTCATTGCGGCTTAACTGGGTTTCGAAGAGAGTATTCGGATTTGGAATTGGCCCACAAATACGCATCTGCAATGCATCTCCCTCTCGGAATTCGAGGAGCATGAGAGGATTCCGGTGCTTTCGCTAGATACTAGCCGACTTGGAGCGATGCTGCGAGATGGTACCATTCTCATTTACGACAACAATACAGGACGTGGATTCTCCATGAGCAGGATCGGGCTCTATGGCTTCCCCTGGAGTACCGCTCCATCCCAATGGCAGTGTATGATGACCTTGTTGTTATTTGTTTGGGATATGGTGGATTTTTATGGCTCCAGTTCGACATTGACGAGATGGACAAGGAGCTGGCAGGGAATGCTATCACCATGGCAAGACGGCTATCGTGGTTTGCAAGCTATGTGCAACCGTTGGAAGAGCCATGAAGACAAAAAAAAAAAAAAAAAGAATGAAAAGAGAGAATATTTTACAGAGCGTCTTAATTTTTTTATTCTTATATCTTTTACGCCTATGGCTGCCTGTGGACGATTTGCCCGAGCCATCAGTTCCGGACCTCTTCCGGGATCGTGACTCGGGCCCGACCCGGAGTCGGCATCGTGAGCTACGGCGTTCTGACCTCCACTAATAAGCTAGGACCGGCACCGACACTTATACAGACAAGGGCTCCAGGTATTCCACTATGCGGCCCGAGGCGAGCGTGTTACGACATGATTTAGATGGATGTACACGCATGTGCTGGGTGCGTTTGACATGCTTTCATGGCTACCACAGCATATGTCTTGAGTAGCAAACCTTGGGAGCTCTTATAGTAAACTGGGCGGCTACCGAAGTAGAGTGAGCCGACTTCATATCGAATTATTGTAACCGAGTAGAGCCTGTCTCTCGTATCCCCCCGCACTGGCCTACTTTACCGCAATCGTTGCTATTGGGCGGTCTGATGCTGTTGAGGATATGCGGAGTTCTTACAAACCTGCTGAAGACAGCGCTTCGCCCGCCTAATCTGAGAAGATCTGCACAGGAACCTTGGTCAGAGCCGTCGTCTGACGTCGGGGTCCCCCCACAGCTGAGATTGCAATAGATTTCAGTGTTTGCATGTGAGTTGTTTGCCTAGACGGCCGGCGTGGCTCAGGCGCCGTTAGGTGCTGACGATCACTGGGGGCGGGATGATAGTTGGAGCGCCAATAATACGAAGCCTGGGCAAATAAGGAGACGGGAGGGTGGCAGGTGATGAAGCCTGGCTGTGAAACGTATCATTGTTGAGAGAGAAGTGCGCTACGTGCTAGCATCTCCATGCATCTGGATTCTTGGATGGCGGGTTTCAATTTCGAGATCTCGAAATGCAGCTTCGTGTAGTCTCTCGATGTTTACAGTGACTGCATATTCAGCCCAGGCGTCGGCGCGCAGTGGTGAGACGCGGCATCCCCTGAGAGGCGCATTATCTGCGGATCTAACGGGCGCGAGGCGCTGTAGATTAGGGAGGTCGCCATCTCGGGCTTCCCTGTGCCAGTCGCCATCATTGAAATGGACTTGGCGATCTGTCCATCCTCCAGCTTTCCAGCTTTCCATCCTCCCATTCTTTCTTCCTCTTTCAACATCCCACTCTCTCCCTCTAACCGGCACCTCACCCGCCGTCCTTCGTTTTTCGCTCTTTTCGTGTGATCTGCCTGCCAATTGATCGCCTCTTATTCCGCGCGAACCCACGCCACACTGCACGCGCGCCACCAATTTGACGGTTTTGGGGCCTGGTTTTCCCTCTCTTTTCTCCATCTCCACCTTTCGCTGTCTTCGTCTTCCCAGGCCCAGTTTCGGCTTGCCTTCTTGTCTCTCTCGCCCTCTCTGCTGAGACTGGGAGCAAGACTTTTTTTCTTCTTCAACCATCCAATCCAGGCCCCTCGTTTGCTCGCCAAAATCTGTCCTGCCAGCTCCCCAAGCAGAAAAGGCACCCCTCCCTCTGCAGAAGCGCCCTCGCATTTCGCTCCATCGTGGTGCATTCGCTCGCAACTCCACCCGCACTACTCCCGTCCAGCCCGGCCTAAAACGGCCCCCCAGTGACGTATCGTGAGGCTCGTGGATCACGGCCTTGGGGTCATCTGCGTCGTCCAGCCTGTACGCATCGCCGCATCGCCGGACCGGAGCTGTACATGCACCGAGACATTGTCGCGCCTCAACCTCTGCCGCCTTTTTGGCCGTACCTCTGCCGCTCTGATCTTGTACCTCTGCCGGTCTCCCCAGCGCCGAGCTGCCAAGGTATTCCAACGTGTTTCACGCCGCTTGACTCGGCCCCAGCGAGGCAGGCTTTGTCTCTGATCTAAGCTGTCTTTGTCACCCGACCTCCGACAATAACCTCATCTGCTCCCTGCGAGGTTGCTTCTCTCTCCGCCTGTGAGATTCGTCGCGCCCACCCCGGCGTCTTAAATCCAAAAGTGCAGGCGGGTGCTGCTGCTGATCAGCCCCATAACCACCCAACATTCCTCCTCAAAAGTCATCTCGCCTCCCTTCCAACATCCCTCTTCGGACTCTGCCATCACGCTCCGACTTTGGCCAAGACTTCGATCAAGACTCACCATCGGCGTCCCTCCTATCTACCAGGGGATACGGCGCCCCTCATCAGCTTCGCCCGTCGTCCGAGTCCGAGACGTCGTCCTGGACCGACACTGGCGACATTGGTGACCAGTTCGGCGACGAGCACGACCCGGTCCGCATCCAGCTCCCGGAAGACATTGAGAACGAGCTGCTTGCCGGAGTCCAGCGCCGACAGCTGAACCCGCTCTACAAGTCGCACAGCAAGAAGGTCCGGATTCACGACCCATCACCGCATCGGCGCAACCACTCCTTCTCGCCGTCCCCCGGCATCGACAAAGAGGCCATTGAGCCCCCACACGCCCGTCCTCGACCGCCAAATCGAGCAGAGCGCTGCATCGGCGCCATCATGGCGGGATCCTCAGGTTCTATCCATGGCCTTACAGGCAAGGCCTTGCTGTACGACTTATCCACATCCCTTGTATTAGCCACGCCTTCACGAGAGAGTTCAAATATTCTGACATTGATTTTTGCAATAGGTATTTCACAAGTATATTCGTTTCACTAGGCGTCTTTCTTTTTGGATATGATCAGGGTGTCATGTCGGGCATCATCACGTAAGTTTCCATTCTCCAATCTACTTCCGCAGCCAATTGGTGCACATAACTAATATGCACCCTCCAAGTGGCCCATATTTCATTGACTACTTCAACCACCCGTCAAAAGCCGAAGTCGGGACAATGGTTGCTATTCTCGAAATAGGAGCCTTTATTTCATCTCTTATTGTTGGCCGTGTTGGTGACATCATCGGCCGGCGACGAACTATCTTATATGGCTCCTGCATTTTCTTTGTTGGAGGAGCGTTGCAGACGCTCGCCACATCCATGGCGATGATGATGGTTGGCCGAATCGTCGCTGGTTTTGGCGTTGGCATGCTTTCCACCATTGTGCCTGTTTACCAATCCGAGATTTCTCCACCTCACAACCGCGGTAAACTTGCCTGTATCGAATTTTCTGGCAACATCATAGGATACACGACTTCCGTATGGGTGGACTACGGCTGTGGATTTATCGAAAGCAACTTGTCATGGCGCATTCCTCTCATGATGCAATGTATCATGGGAGCTCTTTTGGGATTGGGAAGCTTGATCATTGTAGAATCGCCCAGGTATGTGGAGCTACTAATCTCTGTGTATGCATAATCATGATCTCACTAACCGGTATGTTCTTTAGATGGCTCCTGGACAATGATCACGATGAAGAAGGCATGGTCGTCATTGCTAATCTTTATGGCGGCGGCGATATTCATAATGCCAAGGCGCGCGACGAGTATCGCGAGATCAAAATGGATGTCCTTCTCCAGCGTCAAGAGGGTGAGCGGTCGTATTCTGACATGTTCCGCCGGTATCGCACTCGAGTTTTCATCGCAATGTCTGCACAGGCTCTCGCGCAGCTCAACGGAATCAACGTCATCTCCTACTACGCCCCATACGTCTTCGAATCCGCCGGTTGGGTTGGCCACGATGCCGTTCTTATGACTGGCTTTAATGGCATCACTTACTTCCTGTCTACCATCCCTCCCTGGTATCTTGTGGATCGATGGGGTCGACGAATGATCCTTCTCACTGGTGCCGTGTTCATGGCCATCTCCCTGTCTCTCATCTCCTACTTCCTTTATCTTGATGTCAAGTGGACTCCTAGGCTGGTCGTTTTGTTTGTCATGATATACAATGCTGCCTTTGGCTACTCATGGGGACCGATCCCCTGGCTCTACCCTCCTGAAATCCTACCTCTTAGCATTCGGTCCAAGGGTGCCAGCTTGTCGACTGCTACGAACTGGGCCTTCAACTGGCTCGTTGGAGAAATGACACCAATTCTGCAAGAGTGGATCAAATGGCGCTTGTATCTCGTTCACGCCTTCTTTTGTGTTGCTAGTTTTGTAATTGGTAAGTCACTCGCGTTGATGATTTATTCAATACCTTTCTTAAGATCCTAGCTGATTGCTAATTCCATTTACTCAGTTTACTTTGTTTACCCAGAGACTTGCGGTGTCCGTCTCGAAGAGATGGACTCAATATTCGGGGATGCCAGCACTGTGGCTACCCCGTCTATCCATGCAGAAACTGGGTCGCTCATCCGGGGTGGATCGCCCATTGGATCCGGCCGTACGCCATTCCGCTCAACTACACCGATCCCAGGGCTCACTCTTGATCCTCCCGATGATAATGATAGCAAACCTAGCGCCCAGGGTGGCGGCGACGACCGGAGTATCAGT
Source organism: Trichoderma hamatum GD12 (assembly GCA_000331835.2). Taxonomy (NCBI): domain Eukaryota; kingdom Fungi; phylum Ascomycota; class Sordariomycetes; order Hypocreales; family Hypocreaceae; genus Trichoderma; species Trichoderma hamatum. The sequence goes on from KQ479114.1 coordinate 221,581, forward strand.
GGGTGGTTGTCAAGAGTCGTTCGCGGCCGTTCAGGCAGCCCAAGCAGTGGCCAAGGGCGATATACTCAAATCGGCCAGGAAGACGAGGGTCGCAATGACAATTAACGCGGGGTCATCCTATTCAATTTTCTTGGAGTACCTCTATAGATCTTTTTCTTTTCATTTGCATTTTTTCTTGGGCACATAGACAGCGGAGCGAAGCATGGTTGCCATGCTTGTCGTTCTATTAGGTACAGAACTCGGGTCTAGACTACTTGCCAGCATAAGATGGCTGGTTTTGGTATATAAGATGGACATAAGCTGCATAGATTGCGCCTATGCTGAGGAAGAGAGAATCAAGCATAATAGTTTGCAAAATGAAGGGTACTATCTCAAACCCATTCGAAAAGGTTTCGAAACCTGTTTAGAGAAGAGGTGGCTTCAGCGGCTGCTGTACTGAAATTACACTGTTCTTGGTACAAAATGCTCTTGGTATTATTTGATGAATAATTCGTAACAGCGATATTTTAAGCAGTATCTGAGCGATTGCTTCTTCTTTAAAACATCCTTTTCTTGTGAATGAATAATATGAGCAGCATTAAGTGGTGTTGGAATGCAGTTTTTAAGGTGCTCCGTGCAGGAAGTGTTGAAAATACACAGTGTGAAATATTGTACGGCGCCCAATTTTATCAATCTTAGTAACAGATCATGTAGTCCATATACCTTTCTTTATACACCTCCAAGTTCTTCATATTAGGCCTCATAGAAAAAGAGCCATGAGGACTGGAAATATCACACAATCAATAAACACGTCATGACAACCGCAGCACCCTCCAAGCTAGATATAACCCACGCCTACCGGCACCTCTACCGGGGTCTCCTCCGCGCCGTGCAGTACTCGGCGCCGGCGCGATACGTGGCGCGGGACCAGCTCCGGGCGGCGTTCCGAGAGCGCAATGCGGCTCTAGATCAGGAGGGCGTCAAGAGGACGGTGTGGTTCCTGGAGGCGGCGGCCAAGGAGAGGGGCCTGGAGCATAAGATTTTGAAGAATTTGATCAAGGTGCGGCTGGATCGGGCGTGGGGGACGAGGGCTTGGAAGAGGGCTTTGATTGATACGAAGATGAAGTGAGTTTTGGCCGTTTTCATTTCGTTTCACTTTGAGTTATTTTGATTTTTCCTTTTGCTTTGGAGTTTGGAGGTTAGAGAGACGGCTTCATATGGCGGGCTCTTGGGATGAATGAGAGTTGATGCTAATGAGATTATAGGCCTGATGCGAGACAACTACGCGAAGATGCGATGCAGCATTACAATATGACTGTTGCGATGCTGAATAAGAGCATGGGGCTTTGTTTACGATGAATAGTGTTGGGGGTTTAGAGCCCTTCTTTGAGAAGGTGAAAAGAAGGATAGCTATGAGATACCACATAAGCCAAATAGCACACGAACCAGCGAATTCTACTTGGTCAATTTTCGAAAATAAAAAAAAAGCCACCAGGCCATACATATTTTGCCTTTATTTAGTATTACAGAGTGGAAAAGATCTCTTGCTTCCCTTCTTTATCGCTAGTCAGCCTCTATTGTCGCATTCTCTGTTCCGTATGCCCTATTAACTCCATGCCCTCCACTATCCCTTGCTTAGTACCTAGTGGACTATTTCTCACAAGTCCACTTCAATCTCCTTGTGTATAAGGTCGTCCAAGCTCGATCCATCTCGAGAGTATATCCATGTCCCCAATGCCGTACCCTCCTTATCTCCCTGCCCCTCGCTGGCAACGCAGAAGTCGTATCTTTTGGGGCCAGACAGAGGTGATGAGAGCCAGATTTGCTTGTTGGGAGGTTGCTTGTTGATAACATAGGTGCCCTTGTTGGCTACGTTAACGGTCATGACCCCGGACTGTGTATCAAAGAATGGTTAGCAAATAGTGATTCGGCAAGAGTTAGTCGTGGAGAAGGAAGATGTGACTGACTGAATATTCCACATCAACTGGAGCTCCATCGTCCTGGAGCGTTTCAAATTTCTCAAGGAGATCATTCAAGTACTCATTCGAGAGGACGTGGTACTCCTCGTCAGAGAGCTCAGCAGCAACAAACGTGACCTCGTGTCCGGTTGGCGCCTTGTCTGGATTGGAAGTATCCGGCATGATGCCCTTGCGCAATATCATTTGCGCCGAGAATTGCCGTCGCTGCGACAAAACTGAGGGAGTGGCTGCGCGGCAGAAGCTGGGAAGAGCGCGGAAGCTTGAGGTCGCCATCCTGGGATTGCGCATAGCTCGGCCGAGCAGGCGAGGGGCCTGTCTTGAGATGCTTGATGATGCCATATTGGTGGTTGGTGGGGGTGAGAGAAGGCAGATTCTAGGTCGAAGAAGTGAGGTATCAAATGCGCATTCGGGGGTTTAAAAGTTGCGATGAGTCGTGGGATGCAGAATATGCTCTAGCTGGTCAATTGCTTTGTAGGTGTGGCAGAATATGCGACAGAAAAAGAGAGAGAGAGAGAGCTGCTGAAGAAGCTTTGAGCTCTAAGATCTTTTGGGTGATGGGAAGCCAATTGGAACAAGCTGAAAAGGTTCGTCATAGCATGTACCCCATACTTGGGGCTCGGCACCTGCGCTGCAGCCAGGACTTAGAGATACTTTGATACCATAGACAATAAGCCAAGTTCCCAAGTAGAGCTAGGTTCTTTTCGCTTAGTCACAATCTTTCGGCAACGTCACTTGGAGCTCGCAGAACGCCGTCACCTGTATCGGCCCCACCAAGCACGCTCTTCCATCATCCTCTCGCCAACAAGTCTCTGGGGGATGATGAGACTCGTTCCGCGGCCATGATTAACGCATTTCTGGTCTTTAATGGCCAGGGCCAGCCTCGGCTTACCAAATTCTATACCCAGCTGGTGCGTTGCGACCGCCTCACTCATGCAAAGCCCAGGACGAACCACTGACTCAGCATCGCCTTATCACAGGACACCAGCATTCAGCAGCGCCTGATCTCGGAGATATTCACACTCGTGTCGAATCGACCGTCGGGTTCTTGCAACTTCCTACCACTACCTCCTCTCCTCGCCGCCTCTAGCACATCACACAGCTCGACCGAAGAGCAGAACGATGTCCCCTCGTTGGTGACATACCGCAACTACGCTACTCTCTACTTCATCATCATCTCTACCGCCACAGAATCCCCCCTTGCGTTGATCGACTTAATACAGGTGTATGTCGAGGCGCTCGATAAACTGTTTGAGAATGTTTGCGAGCTTGATCTTATCTTCAACTTCGAAACGCTACATGCGACCTTGTCGGAAATGATTATTGGTGGGGTTGTGATAGAGACGAGTCTCGACCGTATAGTGTCTGGTGTCAGAGCCCAGGGAACAGTCGCCAAACGACCAGTAAACGAGGGACGAAGCACTATTGGATCAGGAATGGGTCTTGGAGGTAACTTTGCATGGACAGGAAGGGTATAATAATGATATTGCGGCCTTGAGCTGAGTATAAAAAGATGGGTCGGATAGAATTATAACCAGCATATGCATACATTTCTTCGTCTTTTCCCTTGCCCAATATGGGTATCACGCCAAAACGCCTTAGATATATACAAATCCTATATTACACACACCCAGTGGCAGACATCTTATCCTAAAATTCATTTTGAATCTGAGCCCTTCGACGGATTTACTTCCGGCGCATCTTTTCGCCGCTCATATCGCTTTTCGGGATCTAGCACGCCGAAGAGATTGATGGCGTGTTTCCGTAGCTAAGAATTCATGTAAGTGAATTGAAAATGGCTCTGTGTAATGGAATCATAACAAACCTCTTCTGATGGCTTATACTTTTGTCCCCACCACTCAAATTCGGAGTAGAATACAAGCCAGACCATCGCCGCTGTCCAGAGAGTTAGCGCTGGGCGTATTTACTAAATACTCATTGAGTGCAAAACACAAACTGACCAGCCATTGTGGCAAGCTGCGCATACTTGACGCCCTTATCCCATCTTGGGGATCGACTTGCGAGAGCGACGCGACGCTTGTACTTCTTCTCAAATCGAAGTTGTTGCTGATGAGTCAAGTCTTTGAAGTCGGGTGGCCACACTTTTCGAGCCTTGAAAGGATTATTTGCGAGAGTCAACGGAATCTGTTTAGGTAAAGGCTCTTTCGCTGATTGAGCTAGTCGTCTGATGAGTGTTGGAAACATTGTCAAACGATATGCTTGAGCAGAGATGACTCTTTTTGCTGGCAATATCGGAGATGTCTGAGATATCAGGGCATTGAATGACGCTGTTTTTGGAGCTAGCAAAAGCTGCGTATTAGATACTGCAGTCAAATGCCTGCAGAAGCCGGGGTCAGCCACTGCACCGCCTCACGGTAGCGCCACAGTTTTTGCTCAAGAAAAAAAGTTGCCCCGCGATAGGCCCTTTTCACCCCTCCGAATCTGAATCCCCGCCAAAAGATCCTACTTGCTGCAAGTGAGTCAAACCCACGGAGAAAATACAAGATCGTATCTTCTCTGTGCGAGTGAGTCAAAAAAAGGGGACAGAGCTACGGGAAGACACATAAAGACGGCCAATCCTCCCGAGGCCATTCTTTCTACCCCAAGAACACTTCGATTTTTCATCTTGTAACAGGGAAGAATTTCCAATATGGCGACAGCTTCTGTATCAAAGGCCCTGGAGGGCCTGACAGTCTCCAAGACCAAGGAATTGAAAGGAGTGCGTGGTTATACAATGCCCATACTTTCTTTTTGATCGCATCTACTGACCATTACCAGACCGAGAAGCGCGATACTCTGATTGTTGTCGAGAAGAAGTATCAGAAGAAATGGGCCGAAGACGGCGTTTTCGAGACGAATGCCCCGACGACAGCTGAGGTGCCCTTCCACTCCATCTCCCCGGCCGAGCTGCGAGAACAGCAACCCAAATTCTTCGGAACTATGGCTTATCCTTACATGAACGGTACTCTCCACGCCGGTCACACCTTCTCAGCCACCAAGGTCGAGTTTGCCGCAGGTACGGCGAGAATGCAGGGCAAGCGTGCGCTGTTCCCCATGGGTTTCCACTGCACTGGTATGCCTATCAAGGCTTGCGCCGATAAGCTGGTCAACGAGATCAAGCTGTTTGGCACAGACTTCTCTGGCTACAAGGAGGAAGAGGCTGTTGTCGAGGAGCAGCCAAAGCCTGCTGCCAAGCAGACCAAGGAGGATGTTACCAAGTTCACCACCAACAAGAGCAAGGCCAATGCCAAGACTGTCAAGATGAAGTATCAGTTCCAGATCATGCAGGCCATTGGAATTCCCACCGAGGATATCCACCTGTTTGCTGATTCTCAGTACTGGCTGAAGTACTTCCCTCCCTTGGCCATCCGGGATTTAACAAGCTTCGGCTCGAGAATCGACTGGCGACGATCATTCGTCACAACCGACGCCAACCCCTACTACGACGCCTTCATTCGATGGCAGATGAACCGCCTGAAGGAGCTGAACAAGATCAAGTTTGGCAAGCGATATACAATCTACTCTATCAAGGATGGCCAGCCGTGTATGGACCACGACCGTTCCGAGGGTGAAGCTGTTAACCCTCAGGAATACACTGCTCTGAAGCTGAAGGTTTTGGAGTGGGCCCCCAAGGCTGCCGAGGCCATCAAGGGCAAGATTCCTGAGGGCGCCAACGTCTTCTTGGTTCCTGCTACCCTGAGACCCGAGACTATGTACGGACAAACCTGCTGTTTCGTCGGCCCCAAGTTGAACTACGGCCTGTTCAAGGTTGATGACAACAACTACTTCGTCATCACTGAGCGAGCTGCTCGTAACATGGCTTACCAGGGCATTTTTGCCAAGGAAGGCTCCATCGAGAAGGCCGCTGACCTTGTGGGCTCTGATATTGTTGGAACTCTGGTCAACGCCCCTCTGTCGCTGCACAAGGAGGGAGTCAGAGTCCTGCCCATGGAAACCGTCCTGCCCACCAAGGGTACCGGTGTCGTCACCTCTGTCCCATCAGACAGCCCTGACGATTTCGCTACCGTGACTGAGCTGGCAAAGAAGGCTGATTACTACGGGATCAAGAAGGAGTGGGCCGAGCTGGAGATTTTCCCCATCATTGAAACCCCATCCTACGGAGACCTGTGTGCACCCTTCCTGGTCAAGAAGCTGAAGATTGCTTCTCCCAAAGATACCAAGCAGCTGGAAGAGGCCAAAGAATTGGCATACAAGGAAGGTTTCTATCAGGGTATTCTCAAGGTTGGCGATTTCAAGGGCGAGAAGGTCGAGACAGCCAAGCCCAAGGTTAGGGCTCAGTTGATCGAGGCCGGTGAGGCTTTCGCCTACTCAGAACCTGAGCGCAAGGTTGTCAGCCGATCTGGCGATGACTGTATCGTCTCACTGATGGATCAGTGGTATCTGGACTATGGCGAGCAGTCCTGGAGGGAGACTGCCCTGAAGTGGGTTGAAAACGCCGACGGAAAGGGCCTGGAGACTTGGGCGCCTGAGACCAAGAACGGCTTTGAGGGTGTGTTGAATTGGCTGAACCAGTGGGCCTGTGCTCGATCATTCGGCCTGGGATCAAAACTGCCTTGGGATAAGCAATTCCTGGTTGAGAGTTTGAGTGATTCGACCATCTACATGGCTTATTATACCGTTGCCCATTTCCTGCACAAGGACTTGTTCGGCCGCACCAAGGGCCTGGGCAACATTGGCGCTGAGCAGATGACCGACGAGGTCTGGGACGCCATTTTCTGCCGTCGCGATATCACAGATGATGTGATCTCTAGCTCTGGTATCCCCCGAGAGACTTTGGAGAGCATGCGACGAGAATTCGAATACTTCTATCCTCTGGACCTGCGTAGTTCAGGAAAGGATCTGATCCCCAACCACTTGACCTTCTTCCTGTACATCCACTTGGCTATTTTCCCACCAGAGTACTGGCCCCGTGGTGTCCGAGCCAACGGTCACCTGATGCTGAATGGCGAAAAGATGGCCAAGAGCACTGGTAACTTCATGACTTTGAAAGAAATGGTGGAGAAATACGGCGCTGACGCTTCTCGTATTGCTCTGGCTGATGCCGGTGATGGTGTCAGTGATGCCAACTTCGAGGAAGATGTTGCCGACAACAACATTCTGCGTCTGTTCACTCTGCGTGAGTGGATCGAGGAGATGGTCAAGGATCAGAACGAGCTGCGTACCGGCGAGATCAACAACTTCCAGGACGGCTTATTCAACAACGAGCTGAATGCGTGCGCCAGAGAGGCCATTGAGCAGTACGGCTTGACTAACTACAAGCTGGCCCTGAAGGCTTCTTTGTATGAGCTGACCAGTGCTCGTGACTTTTACCGCGAGGCTTGTGCGGCCGGCGGCATCAAGATGCACAAGGACCTGGTATTCCGATACATTGAGCTGCAAGCCCTGCTGATGGCCGTTATCGCCCCTCACTGGTCTGAGTACATCTGGTTGGAAGTCTTGAAGAAGGACTCCACTATCCACAATGCCAGATTCCCTGAAGTGCCGGCTGTCGACGCTGCCCTGTCAGCTAAGCGAGAGTACGTCCGAAGCACCGCTTCGAACATTAACTCTGCTGAGGGCCAGCAGCTGAAGAAGAAGGCTAAGGGCAAGGAAGTTTCCTTTGACCCCAAGAGACCCAAGAAGCTGACCATTTACATGGCTGCCAAGTTCCCAACTTGGCAAGCTAAGTACATTGATCTGCTGAAGGAGATGTGGAACCCCGAGACCAAGTCCGTCGACGATAAGGCCCTGAACGGCAAGATTGGCAAGATGGGCGAGATGAAGAAGGCCATGCCCTTTGTTCAGGGCCTGAAGAAGCGCCTGCAGGCCGGTGAGCCCGCCAGCGTCGTCCTGGAGCAGAAGCTGGCTTTTGACGAGAAGGAGACTTTGATCCAGATGGTGCCTGGCCTGAAGCGTACGTCAGGCCTGTCAGTGGCCGAGATCCTGGTGGTTGAGGAAGGCGGTAAGAAGGGTGTTAGACTGGAGGACGGTAAGGAGGTGGAAATATCAGTCCCTGTTGCTGAGAATGCAGTCCCTGGTCAACCTACTTTCTTCTTTGAAAATGTGGAGGCCTAAATTTGTTGAGCAAGGATTCTGCTCTTCTAAGATTTTTTTTTTATTTTGCTACGAAAGAAAGAATAAAGTAAAAGTGCTCTAGAGAGAGAGAGACAGTTTAGACAGAATACAAATGAATATTCAGTAAACTTGTTTTGATTCTACTTGTTGTTTTTGCGTGCTTACGGCTTCTTGCGGTGTAAAGACATGCTCATGCTCGGCTTACCTGTATGATAACCGCCGATCATTAATTATGAGACCCATCCAGGTTGATATTACTGTTATTGACAGAGTGTTCAGCACACGATAAGAGATAATGAGAACACAACCCCATCGTTCACCGTACATTGTTCACCGTCTTTACAGTTGTTGATACGGTATATGGACTCGTACAGTAAGTCAGTACAGTGGTAATCCACGATGGCAAACCCCCCAAAACGCCATCTTTCTAGAAACGCCGAGCAATTATTAGTTCCTGGGCAATTGCCAATAGTTCTCCAGCAAAAAACCCCGTCGGCAATTGGCCGCGCGTGTCGTGTGGAGGACGAAGCGTCTCTTCAGGAGGTGCCGCTTCTTTTTTAAGCGACGCCACCCCTTTCTAACCCCCTTCTTCCCTAGTCAAAAGCTTGTGCTTTGTCGAAGGCGGGAAAAAAGAGGAAAAGAGAAATCATTCCATTTGCATTCTAATACTCCGGAAAATGGATTTCCCCCAGTGGCCAGTAGCAAGTGGTAGGTAGTTGCACGAGGGCTGCGCACTAGGAACCTCGGTCTGCGTATGCGTACAGAAGCCGTACTTGTACATCCTGGGTACTCTCCGTGAGGCGTTACACTGTTGCTGTGACTGCAATGTGGGTTTCGTCTTATTGGCCATATTTACCAATACCATGCATATATAGCAACGGCTTTGTATAAGGCGTATCCATGATATGCGTTCTTCATTTAATAAGCTTAAAAATGGGATCGGCAACAAATCAAAAAGTTATTATTTGACATGTCTCCTTTGTAATTCGGTGCCATTCGGCAGATGTCCTGTTCAGATCACACAACAGTGTGTGTTCGACTCTGCCGAAGACTCGAGAGGGCAACGCTTGAGTCGTTACAAATCTATTGTGGGCTGCACAGCGCAGAGGAGGCTCCACAGCCGCGCAAGGCAATGGTACGGCAGCCGATGCCTGTGCACACGTCTCGATGTGTGATGAATCCTTTCCTTTGTATGTATACTGTATGGTATTGCCTTGTCTAGGAGTGCGCCCCCATGTAGCCCGCTCTAAGAAACGGATCCATCACATTGTTCTAAGCTATTCTGAGCATCCCTGGTGGACATGGACCGAGTAAGCTTGTACAAGTCTGTTTTGGCGTGGAAACAGAGAAACATCTCCCCACGGATCAGTAGCTATTCTGCATTAACACATCTCCGGCAGCGGCTCAGGAAGAACATTGCGGCTCGCTTGCCTGGCAAGCGAAGTGGTTGCAATTCCATGGCCCGCAACGAAGGTGGTTCTTTTGCCGGCTCAGGGGCTAAGTCCAAGCGTCACTCGCTGTGGACCGCTTGTAGATAGCACTAGTAGTTTTTTTTCTCTTCTAATTTTTTTCCGCGTTGCCTTTCGCTAGATCTGTTGGGTTAGTTCTCCGTAGTGAGAGATTGGCTCTGCTCTGCTAGGTGGTATACCGCTTGTTGGTGGCAAGACGAAGCCTCTTTGCCCTCCTCTCGTCGGGGTGTCCTTGCGATAAGATGGCTTGTCATTCCACACGGGGAGACTTTTTTTATGTGGCGGTATAGTTAATCCCACGTAGTATAACCGTTTGGCACTAATGCTGAGGCGGCAGTCGATCTTTTGTGTGTGCTCCATTGAGTTTTATGACGCAACGAAATGAAGCAGCGCAGCCTCCTGCATTCCCATTTGCGAATGGTCCAACTTGGAGACCATTTCATGACAAGGCCTTGGACGCTATTCGTCCACGCTGTCAGCTGGCCGCTCCTGGATGGATCGGCGATGGGTCGTCGACGCGCAACTAGCATGAAGCATCCTGGCCCTTGCGACATTAAGCAACTAGACCAAGCCACTTTTGGCGACCAAATTGGAGCCTCGCTGGTCGCAATTCGCGGGTCTGGGTGTAATTAGGTAGTGGTAGCTCCTTGTCGCAATACAAGCAGTGCACAAGGTGGTATTATATGTCGCCTTGTCCGCGACGAACAAGAAGCAGCCTTCTCTCCATGATGCGCCAGCCCTCGTCCCATTTCTTCTAGTTAAAAGAGCGCGAGCCGCAGCTGCAGTTGTCTCTTGTCACAGTTACTCGGTTGAGCAATCGCTTCGCCCTTGTGTTGTATGGCTCTGTCGGCGTTATAGTCCTTGCTTCACTCTTTCTTTGCTATCAGCCTGGTGCTGTCTTTTGCAAGCTCGGATCCATTTTGTATCTCCGCATACCTGTACATTTCGCCAAGATTCGGCCTTCTGATCCCGAAAATCCATAACAATGCGCTCTTCACAATTCTTTGTCCTTGCTAGTGTCATAGCAACAGCAACAGCAACCATCTTCCCCGAAAGTGCCACAACTATTGCCGGCGTATCGACAACACAACATGTCTTCGTCGGGACCGAGAGCGGACTTTCACATACAGAGGATGTTACCATTCCCACTATCTCGGCATCTATAACACCGTCTTCAGGCTGGACGAGCTCAGAAGCGCAGACGGCCTCAGAGAGTGGTTCCGACGACTCCTCTGCTTCTACCACCAGCGTTACGCGGCCTGCCGGCTTTCCAAATGCAACCAGTAAGAAACAATCCTTGTCTCCAGTTGAGCTTTCTCATGCTAACGTTGATGAAGCTACTTTGGCTAGCAGTCTGGCTCCTACAAAGTCGCAGAACACCACAACACCTACCAGCCACGTAACTGGTGGCGCTATTCCGCAACAGATGCAGAGCTCCATGGCTGGGCTGATAGGATTCTGCATAATGGGATTGATCATGTTATAGAAGAGGGCGATAAAGGTGTTATGAATAATGACGCTGGACGATATGCGCGCCACATATAGATTTGTGTCCCAGGTAGGACACTGGCGTTTGAAAAAACCAACAAGATACCACGGACCATGGAGTCCACCCACCTTTAGACGAATAGGAGCATAAACCGATAATAGAGTAATTGTAATTGACAATTTCACACACGACTATACACGCTAATTTCAGCGGTAGCTTTTGCTGCATAGCAATTCAATCGTCAACTGTTCAAGTGACTGGTAAAGAAAGCTTTTAGGAAGAGCTGTAATGATTATGCTTATAAAATCTGCCGAAATGTATATTCATGCTTGCAATCAAATGTTATGAAGACAATAATGGAGTGAGATGACCGGCCGCTGGTTCATCCATCGGCCATTTCGAAAAGCTTAGAGCCTTAATCCGCGGCTCGTATAAACCGAACTCTTCATGTTGCTCATTGAATCTATCTCTTCAAATGACCAATAGATGTTTGAAAAGCTCGTCCAGAAGACTAATATTCTTCCGCTAGTAGGTATGATGCTTGAAGCGACGTCACAGCGTCTCTAAAGATCGTCGTCTATGTTATAGACGTTACCGTATTCGACGTGGGGTGGTCTGTCGATCTGAAGAGCCTCACTAGGGCGACTATAACGGCGCCGAAGACGGTTGGGCACTGGTCTCGCTTCCCTTGGCAGAATGGACAACTCTTTCCTGGGGAAATTTTGCAGATATGGCGATGACCTTAAGCAGCGACGGGGATCTGGCCTCCAGAGTTGCCGGTAGGAGGAGGCTTGGGTAGGTCATCCTAGTATCACGTTAGCAGGTCGCTCGTCTTGAAAGATGCCTTTGCGGATTTCTAACAAGGTCAAAGATGACTCTGATCATCAGACTGCAGCTGGGGCATACGGCAATATCTTGTTCGTCGCGCAGGTCGTCGATACCAATCGAGAAGCGGTCGCCGCAAGGGCATGGGTAGTGATAGATTTGAAGCGCTTCGTCGAAGGTCATGTCTTCGATTTCGATCTCATCGTAAATGGTGTATTCCTCGTCGGCCATCTTTTCGGTTTGCGGTAGAGTCGTAGATAGCAACGGCGTGTAATGTGGTGCTAGTCTGTCTCCGGCTTTATCGTGAACAGGATAATGTTTTATCAGTTATGACACTCGTCGCCACCCCGCGATAAAGAGGAAAGAGAAAAAAAAGTTGTAGACCCCACGAGTGTGGCTGGTGCTCTTCCTCCTCTGCAACAGCACTTCTGCTGTGGCTAGTGCCTGCAATCACATGCCGGGGCTGTTCGCTTGGCTGGAGCTGTGGCGCTCGAGTCTGGGGAAGCAGTGCCGCATCTGCTCTTGCTAGGCCGAGGCCAGTGGACGCAACTCCACTCTCAGGCGCCTCGTCGTTCTTTACAGGTACCAGCGTCACCTCTGCTCCGTAATACAGCTTTTGACATTTGATGTCATCACCACCAGGCTGGGAATCCCTGCTGTGATGGTTGAAGTGGACATAGCAAACCCACAGCCTGGACCACGAAGAGTATCAAACCGACTACTACAGCCTCAAGAAGCATAGCGACCGCACGTGCCCGAGCATCTCTCCCGCCATAACCGAGGCCGTGGCGATTCGAGGCCGACCAATGCGCTGCACCTTCGACTCTAGGTGATAAGCTGGGCACAAGCTCTTCCTGGCCGGCGTCGACGAGGACAAGAACAGCGCTCGACGCTGAATCTCCTCCGCAGCCATGGCCTGGCAGTCGAAATTCGCCCTGTCCAAGGACCGATCCCTTCGCGGTATCATCGCCCACCTCACTGGCCTATACGTCAAGCACCGAACGCGCATCTCGCGTGCCATCTGGATCTCCCTCTTTGTCGCCCTCGCCAATCGCATTCGCCATGCCATCTTGGAGCAAAAGGCGGCCTCTGCGCGCGAGGCAGCTCAGCGGGCTGCTCGCCAAGCGACCGTAACCGCCGGGACCGAGGAAACACCCAGGAAGAAGGTCGCTCTTAACCGCGAGTTCTTCAAATCCTTGATGCGCCTGTCGAAGATTGTGGTACCTGGCTGGCGCAGCAAAGAGGCGAGGATGCTGGCCAGCCACAGCTTCTTCTTGGTCCTGAGGACTCTGATTAGCGTTCGAGTTGCAGAAATGGATGGTGCCATTGTCAAGGCTTTGGTCAAGGGAAACGGCAAGGAATTCTTGAAGCGCATCGTCTGGTGGATGCTGATCGCTGTCCCCGCAACCTTCACAAACTCGATGGTAATGAACTGCCCTTTTACCTACCTTAAAATCGGAATCAGAACTAACTAAAATCTCTCCTTACAGCTTTCCTACCACCAAGCCGAGCTCTCTCTGCAGTACCGAACGAGATTGACACAGCACATACACGATAAATACTTATCCAAATTAACCTTCTACGGCATCTCGGCACTCGATGATCGGATAAAGAATCCAGACCAACTAATCGCTGTCGATGTATCAAAATTCTCTAATAGTCTGGCAGAGCTGTACAGCAATCTTGCCAAGCCAGCACTCGACATGGTATGTTCTGGCCTTCCTACTCATCTTACTGATTGAGATGAGCGAGTGCACACGACTAATATATATTTTTCTGTTAGACTATCTACACATATACTTTATCTAAGAGCGTTGGAAGCGAGGGTGTCATCTTCATGACGTTATTGGTTCAGCTCTCAGCAAACTTGATGCGCGTCTTGACGCCACCGTTTGGCAAGTATGTCGCCGACGAGGCTCGCTTGGAAGGAGAATTCCGCTTCCAGCACTCTCGCTTGATCGATTATAGCGAAGAGATTGCCCTATATGGTGGTCATACCGCAGAAAAGGACACATTAGACAAGGGCTACTTTACTCTTATCAAGCATGTGAATTACATCCTTCGACGACGCTTCTACCATGGCTTCATGGAAGATTTCGTCATCAAATACTTTTGGGGTGCTTTGGGTCTGCTGCTTTGCAGTGTCCCCGTCTTTGTCAAGCTCCCTGGCCAGATTGTCATGAATATGGGAGATAGAACCGAGGCTTTCGTGACGAACCGTCGTATGCTCCTCTCCGCATCTGATGCCTTTGGCAGAATCATGTTCTCTTACAGAGAAATCATGGAGCTGGCTGGATATACCTCCAGAGTGGCCACCCTGCTTAACGTCATGGACGACATCCAGATGGGCCATTTCGAGAAGAAGCTTGTCTCTTCTTCCGGGACGGAGGACAACGAGGCTGTTCTCAAGGGCCGCGGTACGGTCCATGAAAGCAAGGACTACATTAAATTTGAGGAAGTGTAAGTCAGGATTTTTTTCGCCTTCTTGATCGTAGTAACTGACAGAGCATACAACAGGCCCATCATCTCACCTAACGGTGATGTTCTCGTCAAGGCGCTCTCATTCTCCCTCTCTCATGGCGATCACCTCCTCGTCGTTGGACCCAATGGCTGTGGAAAATCATCATTGTTCCGTATCCTTGGAGGCCTATGGCCCGTCTACGGAGGCACCGTCTACAAGCCGCCCTTTACTTCCATCTTCTACCTTCCTCAGCGCCCCTACTTGTCCCGAGGCTCCCTTCGTCAGCAAGTTATCTATCCCGACTCTCTACGCCAGATGCGCTCCAAAGGTGTCAACGATTCCGACCTTCTCTCCATCCTAAACACCCTTGGCCTAGAGCATCTCGTCGAACTTTACCCCGAAGGCTGGGATGCCGAAGCTGAGTGGCGCGATGTTCTTTCCGGCGGACTCCAGCAGCGCGTTGCCATGGCGCGTCTGTTCTACCACAAACCGCAGTACGCCATCCTCGACGAATGCACGAGCAGCGTGACGCTCGAAACCGAAAAGGTCATGTACGAGAATGCCAAGTCTCTCGGCATCACGCTCCTGACTGTCAGCCACCGTCGTAGCTTGTGGAAGTACCACACCCATATCTTGCAGTTTGACGGCCAGGGCAACTATGTCTTTACGAAGCTCGATGCTGAGAGGCGTCTGAGGCTGGAGGATGAGAAGGATGAGCTGGATATGAAGTTGAGGCAGGTGCCCGAGATGGAGAGGAGACTGGAGGAGTTGACTTCTCTTTGAGCGTGAGATTTTTTTTTTCTTGTTTTGGTTATACCATACATTATGCTATTTGAAGGAGGGATGTTGCTATATCCTATATACGTGAGATGTGTGTATGACTAGAAATTCGTGTAAGCAGACTGTTGGGCCAGTTAGACAATTGAAGCCTGTTTTTTGCGTTATACTGTTCGATGCTGTTTAACCTCTAACATCAACAAAAACAATGTAATATTTATTATATTTCATCTTAAATTGGTGGGGGTATACATTTCTACATGCTGTATCGAAGATTTAACGACAAAATGATAATGATAAACTCCAAGAAAAGCAATCCTACTATGCATAATGCCCTATGACTCATTCTTCTTCGCCATCAGATTCAAACAATGCCCGATATATACATTGACAGGCGTCGAGCTCCTCCTTTTTAGGCAACTATTTCCCTTCGTCACCTTCGTCATCTTCGTCACTCTCCTTGGTTTCAACAGCATCCAAATCCGTTAGTTGATTTGGGTGAAATTTGCAGTCATCTTGATGAATAGTATTATCGTTCTCGAGAATACGCTTATGGTCAGCACCGCATTCATAGCAAAATTGATGTTTGCATTTGGCGCCTATGATGTCAACCAGTTAGTTGCCAGCAATTATCCTTGGCAGTAGATGCTATGGGTATTGCTCCAAATATGGTTACAGCCCCAGCAAAATTCGAAGCGGCATTTGATACCTGCGGCGATCTTTAATTAGTGATTTTCTTCTTTCAATATTTACATGGCAGATATTGGTTAGTGTGATAGAAAAGAGAGGAGTTTCGATACAGAGGAGGCCGTGTGTTGCAAGTACGCACCCTAAGATTTGAAACAAAGGCAAAGAAAAAGAAAGAAAGTAAAGGGGGGGAAAGGATAGGAAAATCAGGGGACACCACTTACAAGTCATATGCGAGCTGTATAAAAATAGTTAGCAACTTTTCCTTCTTTTCATCATTTTACACGGGAATGATAATGTAGAACCAGTGTACGTACCATCCATCGTTCTTTTCAATGGCCCATCCGCATCCAGGGCAAGGTTTTGTCGTCCTCCCGACTGTTTCTCTGCTCATTTCTTCCTCAGCTTTCCTTCTTGCGGCAATCTGTCTCGCCAACTCGATTGCTTTCTGCGTCCTCTCCCTCTCTTGACGATCTCTCCTTTCCCTCATCTCTCTAGTCCTTCTTTCTTCTTCCAATAGGCCCTGAGCCATAGCTCTGTCTGCCTCAAGCTGCTCCTTTTGCGAAGCTGCCCACGCCTCGTTGTCGAGTTCAAGCTTGGAACGAAAGTTGTCCGGGTCGGCAAGCAATTGATCGTACTCTTCGCACGTCAAACCCTGGTGCCAGGCGACGTTATGATGAAAGCAGGATCGGTGGCTACAGTGAAGGCAAATCACAATAGGTTGGTCGTGGCCGGTGTCGTGTATCTGGCCAGAGCCACAGCCAGATGTGCACCAAAAGAAGTTCTCAGCTTCAGCCATGGCGGCTCGGAGTGCAAGCGTTTCGTATCTGATCGACTGCGTTAGGCTACATGTTTCTACCGTAAAGAGAGGTGGAAGTGAAATTGGGATATGTACCTCTTGAATGTCTCTTCATCAGCGTAACGCTGGATGTCTGTATAATCTAGCAACTCTCGGCATTCGGGGCATCTGATATCTGTCCAAATCTTGCCTGTCAAATCAGATCGAATGGACCTCTCTAGACACTCAAGGCACGCGTTAGGGGTATGCGTGCAAGACGCCGTTGGAGAAAACCGGGGAAAGAGGATTTCCTCTTTAGTGTCAGCACAAATCAAGCAATCACGGTCACCGTCACGCTCTGACGGAACACGTTGATGCGTAACTAGAACAGATGATGTTCCTGGATCGCTCTGGTATCGTTGCCCGAAACTAATCGATAATAGTAACATCAGCAAAGTAGATTTTAAATTTGAGCTACTTAAAGATAAATGGCTGAAAAGGAAATACGTGTGTGTGGACGGAGACGACGTGCAAGAACCAGAGAGGAAACTGGGAGCATATTACATGGTAGCATAGTCGTAAAAAAAACCCCCCCTGTGTGCTCATCTACAGAGCAAAAGGGGTTGGACGTACGGGAAGCCGTCGAAAGGGGCTATATTTCAGAAAACCTACCTGAAATCATCAGCTTCATCATCTCCACGCCTGCCAGACAGATCTAGACGGCGTTGATATGCTTCTGTCATGGCAAAATCTTGCTGCTCGAGGAGATCGACATACGGGTTGCCTGTGGCAGGAGTAGAAGAGCCGCTAGAAGCAGCCATCTTGCCTTGCTTGCGATTCCGTTGGTCGGACCGCTCTGCAACAGCCAGAAGGTCCGTCGTATGTTGTGTATCAGCAACGGCAGGTTGGGGAAACGCAGTGGAATCTTGACCCTTTGCAACCGGATCTGAATTGTTGTCTTCTTCCGGGGTCGCAAAGTCGTCATCAAATAGAGCAAGGTTAATGCGATATCTGAACCCAGTTTGTGCATCAGCTATTGGAGCTGCCTCGGGTTCAGTGTGTATTGAGGGAGGTTGAGATTGATTCGTTCTTGGCAAAGAGACGCTTGTGCTGGCTTCTTCTTCTTCTTCTTCTTCTACTTCCACCTCTTCCTCTTCTTCGCCTTCTTCACCTTCTTCTTCTTCTTCTTCTTCCTCCTCCTCATACCCTTCGTTTCCTTCTTCTTCTCCTTCTTCTTCTAGATGCACAACTTCCTCGCCTTCCTCTCCTGCCTCAGGCGTCTGTGCATCTTCAGCTTCTGGATCTGTCTCTTCATCATCTACTAGCCAGATCGAGTCGTCGTCGTCCCCGAAGCCGCTCATGATGTCTGGATTCACCATGCCGTAGTATGAAGAAGCAGGATATACAAACATGTTGCTCCTCATTGCTGATGTTTCCACGAATGGGACATATTTCTTTGGAGTATAGGAATCCATTCTGGGCTCTTCAGCAAATTCAAACCGCTGCGCAGGCGTTTCAGTTGGAACTTCCTCGAGCGCCACAGCTGGTATATCAACAATGGTCGAATCAACTGCTGGTGTAGTAATTGCTGGTATATCAACTGCTGGTGTAATAATTGCTGGTATATCAGCCGCGGGCGTATGAACAGCAGTGGTGTGAGAAGCAGACGGGTCGGTGACAGTGACAACAATATCAACAACAGTGTTGTTGCTTTCTTGCTTCGCTCCCGACAGCCGTTCTTCAAAGTGCCTCTGCTCCTCTTCCACCACAGCTGTAGTATGAGATGTAGACTCTTCTTCCGTAGCAATCGACGGTGGATATGAATCGTCTCGAATCGGCCAGCTAATGCTGGGAACCGACGCCACTGAGGAAACGGAGCTCTTGTCCTTTCGTTTGCGAAAAACAGATCCCGTCTTTTTCCTGAGGGAGCGAAACATGCTCATATCGAAAGGTGTGAGAGTGCGAGTGTGTGTGTGATTCCGGTTTACCCCCTTGGGCCGGCTTATAGGGCGCACATGTGCAGGGGACTGGAAGAGTGTGGCTGCTGGGCGCTTATACCAGCGAGAGCACGCAAGATCGATATGGAGGTGTTGGGCAGAAGATGCAAAGATGAGTTGGTGGATATGGCCAAAGAGAAGGTTGAGCAGGTTCAAAAATAGAAGGTAGGAAAGAAGAAAAGAAGAAAAGAAGAAGCACATGCATAACTCTAATCTGCAGTGAAGGAGGAAGGGACGGAAGGGATGAGAGACAGGCTGCAGCGGACCTCCTGGCAGCCGCTTTCAGGTGCCTCAGTGGGCAAACAGCTGAGGCTGGGAGACGCCTTGCGATACACAGCGGAGACGGGTAAGCCCCAGCGCTTTGGTCTAGCTGCCTGCCATTGCGCTTCAGCAGGGCCGCCAGCCGTGCCAGCAGTGCATCTAGCCATGCGCGCTCAACCAGCAGAACAGACATTGAGCTTGCCGGGCTGCGTCAAAGCGGCCTAGTGTGCGCCGCCATCAGTGGCCATTGCCTTGGATAAGCTTCAGTGTGCCTTGCTACGTACAGGGGGTTGGTGCAATGGAGTGTGCCTAAGAGCCAACTCTAGAACTTCTTCATCGAGCTAGACACACCCTCCCCAGCCATCGGCAAAGGCATCGCAGGGCTGTCGCGAATCATATGATTTGTATTGTGGATGCGAGCCATATTCGACGTGGCAGGCCAAGTGCCACCCAGCAGTGGACACAATGGTCACCATGCGTGCGCAAGAGCTTCAATAAACGGGAATAATGAGCGGTGATATCACCTAATTAATCTATCCAAATCATATCAATACGTAACTCTACAGCCGTCCTATTAGTAGATGGCAAATGCATGATTGCTAATAGGCGCGAAGAGAGGAGGAGGACAAAGAAAAAGACAGAGTAAATCAGTCAGTCAACGAGAGAGAAGAGACCCTGCAAACGCCAAATAAATACAGTCCCCCATACATGTATGACATGTGGTTTCGCAGCATCCATGTAAATGATTTATTCTGTTCCAAACTTCACAAGACCATGCCACATTAGCACACGTCCTCCAACGTAAACACATGCATCGCATCCCATCAGCTTAGCCAACCCTCTCCTTTCTTCCGTGGCTTTGAGAGGCAGAGCATATGGACCAGCGACTCGTCGCCCTCCTCGGTGAATTTATCCCTCTTTTCATCAGGGCCCCAGGCCACTAACACCTGCTGCTTGCGGACAATCGACGGTGCCTTGATGGCATCGCGCTGGCCGATCTGACGGATGTATAGAGCAGGGACCACGGTACACACGTTGAGTAGATTATTGTAAAGATCGGTCTTGGTCGGTCGAGGATCCAGCTTGTTCATGTTGAAGGCCTTTCTGTTATGCAGGATGTTTCTGCAATCAAGATTCTCGACACACTCGTAAAACTCTGGCGATGGGGCAATGCGGGTGCTTCCGTTCCATGAAATGTAGGGCTGGATATCGAGGTAGAAGTGGTGTGTGGCTACCTGAAGCTTTTCGTAGAGCGCCATGGCGGGCTTGATACAACGCTCCTCCGTGTTTTGACAAAACCATTGGTGCCTGTCCTTTTTGCAAAAGATGCGAAGCACATCTGCCAGGCCTATAGTCAAGTCTCTGCTGCGGCGAGCGCGAACTGTCCTGAACTGTGGAGCGCTCATCAAAGCATTATAACTCTCGGCTGTCCATGTGCGAACAGCAAACAAGTCTAGTTTGAATCATTGTCGTCAGATTAGTCTCGTCATGAGTTGTTAGGGATTAGATAGTATATTACCTCTCTTGGGCTCAACAGCGGTCTGCATCTGTGTCTCGATAAAGCTCACCATATCGGTATAATTCGCCGCAGAGCCGTAGAGGACCTTTTGGAAGATGTGGTCGTTGAGAAATCGCATAACAATAGCGACGATTATATCTTCATCGGTCTCTGGGAACATGCAACCGTGGATTAAGTCTGGATACTTGTGCACAGTCTTCTTAAACTTTGTAGCTTCTCCAGCATTTTTCCGCGCGTGGGTGGCGAGAGCCTCAACGCCAGCCTCATAGTCATCCAACCAAACGCACATGAATTTCTGAACCCAGTCTTGAACTGACTCAACTAGATCGTCATATTGCTAGATTATAAATATATATACGTTAGCAGTCCAAGAAGTAACATCCCTACTCAAGACACCGAAGACTTACCCGTCCTACTTCCTCTGGGGTGAGGTCCTTACGATACGGCTGCAGACTGAAGATGTGTGACTGCGCATCATTGAGCTCTTCTCTCAAAAGATTGTTCTCTTCTTTGAGCCTCTTCATTTCTTTGCCAAGAGACTCTGTGTCCTTGGCTATTTCCTCCATGTCAGAGTTGAGCAGATGTTTCAAGTCGTCAATTTGCTGCATAGCCTTGGTTGCTTCTCTCTCAGCGCTCTCCTTTTCGACAGTAAGCCTAGTGATGGCATCTTGGAGCTGTCTGAGCTGCGCTTGTTCTCTGATCTCGTCTCGCGCTCCATCGCTATCAGAAAGGCGTTGCCGAGGCATGAAATCCTCGCTCTCCATGCCAGAGAATCCCTCAGTCGCAGCGTACATTGAACTAGTCATTTCAGCCAGTTCAAAGTCGTCGTCGTCAGATGCAACTGCCACGTTCAAATTATATCTCCTCGCAGGAACAAGCTCTGGGGAAATGGAGACCTCGGTGACTTCATCTTTTGCAAAATCGGCGATATCCACTTCGACGGGTGCCTCTTCGTGCTGCTCTCCGTCCAGCATAGCCTGGTCGTCATTCACATCCGCCTCTTTCTTTTGGTCTTGAACCTTTGCCTCAGGCTCAGCTTTATCAACAGGTTTGGTCGATTTTCTCTCTTTGCGCAGCACTGCATGGCCGTTGGGCTGCCGGGCTCGCATGTCATCGAGGGGAATTGTTCCTTGTCCTTTGTCGGGAGCCATGGTGTAATGCACGGTAAAAGAGGGCATGTAAAAGCACTACCACCTAATAACCCAACCAGCAACGCAAAGAGCGTGAGAGGGAATGAGAAGACGTCCAAACTGGCCGCAAAGAGATGTACGGTTTTCATACAAATACAAAAATGAAAATAATCTTGGAGCTCAAGATTCGATGCCAGATCTGCTCTGCTAGCCTGAACCAGAGCCTGTGATCGTGGCGCTGGCAGCGCCAATATCCACTCGCTGAATGGCACGGCTCACAGCCTGGGGCTGAAGCGAGGCAGTCCTTTCCATGGCGGGCACATCTGGCTCGCCATTGCTACAAGCAGGGCACTGACATGGCACAGCATGGCACAGCATAGCATGGATACAAAAGATTGTCAATTCCACGCCCCCTCCCTCACGATGATGATGCCAGGGTCTGCAATTAGTGGATTCAGCCTCAGTAGCTTGCCGTGGGAAAAAGAGGGGAGCCTGTTCACGGCCCGTTTCGGAGGCTTTTGGCTTTGGCTTTGGCTTTGAATTTGGCTTTGGCTTTGGAGGTACATGTACTGTTCCTGCAAGTAGCTCCTCTCTGGAGTTAAGCCACCGGTAGATGGCAAATATCTCGTGTTGGTCAAGCAGGCACATGTAGCAGTATACGGATATTTGGGGAATGCAGAGGCAAGCTGCGCATCTCGCTGGAAGACGACAAGCTCTAGTGGGGGTTTGAAGAGGTACCCGTATGCTTAATCTCTAGTGGCCACGCTGGAGGTATCTGTGGCTATAGCGGAAAGCAACAGATTTGGGCTGCAAATCCGCTTACCCTCAGTTATACCCACTAGTTAAATGCCTCTATATACTGTAGCCTCGTACAGTGACAACGCAGCATCTTCCGATTGAAGGTACTTGACACGTCGTATCCGGAACCTGCTTGAGCTTCTTCACAGCCTACAAATAGGCGCTGCTTCGGCGCTGCTGAAACACTTCACTTCAGTTTTGCCCCATTTCAATGCTACTTGCTTCGTCCAATTCGCAAAAGCTACTAGTAGCCCTGTTATTCGCATCAGTGTAACTTTCCAGGCGCTATTCACACTTTTGTCAGTTGAGGGTATTCAACTCGTCTTTCAGCCCCCATTCAACTCAATCATCCGTGCCGTCGGTGACCTGTCAGGCCATTCTGCGGAGTATTTATAGAGCTGGAGCTCAAAGCTCAAGCTCGAATCCACTAAATCCCTCCGCCGCAACCACTGGCAGCACCATTCAAGGCACCCTGCAGCGCTTCGTCCAGTGAACGGCCTCGCTGAACGGCGCTATCTCGCTGGCTAACGGCCACTATCTGCAGCCCCTCATTTTCCTTCTAGAAGCACCCCCCCTCCCTCCCCGCTTCAACACTACAACTCGAATCCTCCTTGCTTCAGGACAAGGCAGACTCTCGCCTCATTATGTCTGATTCGCGCCATGCCATCACGTCTTTGGGCGCCACGCAGAGCCAGAGACTGGTTGCGAGCCAGTGCCGCCACAGCTTCTGCGGCGTGACGAGACTGTGCCAGGCATCAGCCCCGCCCAGCTGAAAGTCTGTCTGCTCACGCATCAACCAGGACTCTTGTTTGTTTGCCCTCTCAAGGGTCGGACAAGAGGGCCATGAAGCGTTACGTCTTAGCAGTCCTTGACGCGGCTTGCCAACTCCAGCCTAACTTTGACCATAACCCAACAGTGACTGCCCTCAGCTGCGCCCCATTGAAGAAGCCTTGAGCTTGGTTTTTCTAGATCTTCACTTATATGTTATATGCTTTCTTCCTTCGTGACCCAAAGCTGCGTCTTTTTCCCAGCTCTCCAATCCTTCAATCGGTGACTGGATCTGCCTGGCGATCAGTTGGCACTCGGCAGATATAGTTATAGTGGCCCAGCAGGCCAGCTTATCGTTTTATCTAAACAACTCTATCTGTCCTTCTCTGTGAACTTTCCCCCGTCTTCTCCTCCATCCTATACGCCGCTATTATCGCATCCAACATGGATTTTGATAAGCTTTCTATCACTGATCGCAAGATCATCGTGGGTATCGATTTCGGTACCACATATTCCGGTGTCGCTTGGGCAGAGACACAGCGGCCAGATAGACGGACGGCCATCACCGCATGGCCTATCAACAAGACAACACGCGAGGGCGAATCCTCGGACAAAGTACCTACCAAGCTTCGTTATGCCCCGGATGGTACTCAATGGGGTTTCTCTATCCCCATCACCGCTCCTCAGGATGAAGTTATCGAGTGGTTCAAGCTGTAAGCCATCATTCTCACGCGACACATGACCAGGCCCAATACATGGAACAAACTAACTGATTCTGCCAATAGCGACCTGGACCCGTCTCTGAAAAACATTGGTCAGGCTGTTGCCAATGATGGTGCTCGCGGAGGCAGAGATGCTGATAAGCTTGTCGCTGACTATCTGAGTGCCCTCACCGAGCATCTCCTCTACACTCTGCGCGAGAAGCTCGGTGAGAGTGTCGTCAAGAGTACTCCGCTAGAGTTTGTTGTCACTGTACCAGCCATTTGGAGCGACCTCGCCAAGGACAAAACCAAAAAGGCATGTCAACAAGCCGTCCAAAATCTCCCTTTGGCAGCCGGCTCGTCCAAGACCAATATCCATCTCGTTTCCGAACCCGAAGCTGCTGCCATCTACGCCCTCCATGGATTGGATCCTCATGGCCTCAAGGTTGGCGAGACTGTGGTTGTTGTTGACGCCGGCGGTGGCACAGTTGATCTCATCTCTTACACTATTACTGGTCTACGACCCATTCTTCAGGTCCAGGAGGCTGCTCCTGGCTCTGGTGCTCTTTGCGGTTCGACTTTCCTCAACATGCGTTTTGCCAAATTTCTCAAGGCCAAGCTAGGCAAGGAAGACGGTTTCGACGATGAAATCCTCGCAGAGGCCATGGAGGTCTTTGAAAAGAAGGTCAAGCGTCAATTTACCCTTGCCGCTCCTCCAGATGAGACGTACACCATCCCCGTTGGTGGCCTGGCCAACAACAAAGCCCTCGGAATCAACCGCGGACGATATGCGCTCAAGGCCTCTGACCTGAACACGATTTTTGAGCCTGTCGTCCTGGAAGTCATCAAGCTAGTCAAGGATCAGATCACTGTTAGCAACGTGCCGATCCGCGCTGTGCTTTTGGTTGGCGGCTTTGGCGCCTCCAATTATCTCAAGGAGCGTCTGAGAAACGCCGTGGATAAATCCATCCAGATCATGCAGCCTCCGAATGCCTGGCAAGCTGTCGTACAGGGTGCTGTGATGAAGGGTCTTGCTAATAGTGCGCCCGAGTCTCTCACCTTGGTCAAGGTACAGAACCGCAAGGCGAGGAAGCACTATGGCACGGAGTGGCGCACCAAGTTCGACGACAGGATCCATGCTCATATAGCTGACAAGAAGAGCTGGAGCGGCATGGAGGGCTATTACAAGGTGAATGCCATGGAGTGGTTCATCCGCAAGGTACGTTATTTTGTCTTTTTCTCTCTCAGCCACTCATTCTTCCTCTCGCTGCTACCCTACCCGTATGCCACCAGCTCACACTATAAATCAGGGCGATGCCGTCTCCGAGAACGAGCCCTACATCACATCCTTTGTCTGGACTGGTCTCGTGGCACATGGCCGTATCCGCAAGATGCGTATGACCATCTACTGCGACCAAACTTCCGAGGAAGCCCCCATCGACAGAAACGCAAATGTTCAAGTCTTGGCACATGTCGAGGCCGACGTGAGCCACATCCCAGAGCATTTGCTCAATCGTCGAACAGGTAAAGATGGGCAGATGTACTATGATCTCAGCTGCAAAATCGAGGCGGTATATCTCTCTGCCTCGACTACGTACACGCTCTTATACAACAGTATGTGATTGCCCTTATTTCCACAACTATTTTTTTATGCTGCTGAATAGGCGGCGGCTAACTCTGAGATATAGATCAACGATACGATACAGTTACTTGCGAATATGTCTAAACTACTTAGCTAGATAAAGCAGTTCCTTTTTCTACGATATCATGTGTGCTTATTTGTTTTTAAGGAAAGGGAGTAAAGGATCTTTCGGGAAATTTAGCACGACAGTCTGTACATAGAATGGTCCCCAGTTAGGCAGGACAAGACGAGATTACCACCATAAACGCTCAACAGATAACAAATTTGATTCCCTAGTACAAGGATAAAATTATATTCAACACACGCGATGTGTCTACACTCTCGCGAGAAAACAAAAAATTGTATATGCTCCTCGCTCCCTCATATTTCTTCTTTGTCCACTAGATACAAACACAGAGAGAGAGCAAAGACTTGAGCTATCGACACCAATAACATACAGAAAAACAGAGATATCATCAAAAATTAAAAAAGAAAGCTAGTAACACAGGAAGACCACATAGAGAAATAAGCAAAGCCACGAACAACAATGTAGCCAAGCTCGCCGAAAATACAATGCCGAGAGATATATGAAACAACCACAAAAAAAAGTTTAAGGAAAGATGTGGTGGCGGCGGGCCAATTCGCAGAGCGGCCAAAAGTGGTGGTATCCAGAACACCAAGGCCATATACAGTAGGAAAACAAAAGGCGGGAAACTTTTATGAAAACAAAGCAGTAGTATAAAAGAGAGAGAGATGTATATATAGCCAGATGGCGGAGTGCGGCAAAAATCCAGATTGCCTTTCAAAAAAAGAAAGGGAGGAAAGAGTTGTAAGCCAACAAAGAGAGGTATCGTCATCTCCCGAACCGAAAGTTTCCGAGATGATGTTATAAACAATTAAAAAAAAAGAAAAGATCTAGTGCATCTTTGTACATTGCATCGCTACCGCCACTCGTCTTGTGTATGTTCTGTATGCGTATCTCTATTAGTCAGAAGAGAGATATTGGAAGCAAGTGCCGTTCAGTGTTCATTCGGTGACTAATTGTTGCGTTCCGTCGTGATATTAACGGGAAGGTGTATGTGTGTGTGATAAATATCCAGAGCGGAGAGTCGCAAATCGCAACTATTCTTCGTCTAGGCTCCCCATCATAGCTCCAGTCTTGCTATGCTTCATGCCAAGCTTAAGAAGGCTGAACCTCTTCCGAACGCTTTTGTTCTTCTTCGCCTCAGGCTCAACGCCATTTCTCGATAGCATGTCCAGGCTGACACCTCGCTTCTCCCCATCAGGCTCTTGATCCACAGCCTGGGATCGAGGCATGTTGTGAAGAGCACTATCTTTGCTGAGGCCACGCGAGTGGGCTTTGATGTCGCCTCCGTTGCCGTTAACTTGATCAGCGACCTCTTGACCTGGGCTCGATTCCTTCTTCTTGCCACCCAGGAAGCTCAGTCGCGCGGCACCGCGTTGTCGAGGAGTAATTTGTCGAATGACCGTTGCTTCCTCAGCTTTCACTGGAACAGCAACGCTTGTCCACTGCGGGGCTTTGTCGCCTCCTGGTGTTGATCCTCTCCAGGTGGGAGACGGTGTTGAGACAGGTTCCCGGACCGGTTGC
Source organism: Trichoderma hamatum GD12 (assembly GCA_000331835.2). Lineage (NCBI taxonomy): Eukaryota > Fungi > Ascomycota > Sordariomycetes > Hypocreales > Hypocreaceae > Trichoderma > Trichoderma hamatum. The sequence continues at coordinate 248,501 of KQ479114.1, forward strand.
GGCGGTGCGAACAGAGCAATCTCTGGTGCAAATGTTGCCTCGAAATCTAACCCAGGTGTTAGCTGCCTAATCCACCATATAACTCGTATGCGCAAAAGGTTCACTTACAGCCTTGAAGCTCTGAATATTTACGGGAAATAGCTTCATTTTTGTTTCGAGCAAAGAGAGTTAAGCATCTCTTGAGCATCATAGCATGATCCACCAGGGTCATCTTGATTGCGGTTTCTTGGGGATCAAGCTCAACCTCGTCATCCTCTTCGTCTTCTTCGTCATCGTCTCCATCCGCTCCCTCTTCGCTACTCTGTGGTTCAGGAAGTAGCTTGCGATACTGTACAACACTATTCTCTGAAGCTGGGCTGACTGAAACGCTGACAGCATCCGCGAGTTGTTGTGCAATCTTATCATCGCCATCCGCCAATCGTCGTTCCAAGAGAGTCATCTCGTACGTCTTCCTAGAGATACGCTCCAAGGCGGTTTCATGAGCAGTAAGTCTAACTTCACGAGTTTCGACAATCTCGCTCCGGCGTAAGAGTGTAGGGAAGGGCTCAGAAGCTGTGAAAACCAGCTTCTCTGCATAATGCTCTTGTACTAGCCCAGAAGTATTCCTCTTAGTTGTGACAGAGAAAGTTTGAGGGTGGGAAGATAGTAAGAAGTCTCGAATAATGTGAGGCACACGGAGCCGCTGGTATAATTGATGCGAAAGGTCTCGGTGTGGTGTAAGAGCAGAAACAACCAAAAACTGGCCTTCCATCTCATCAACGTCACCGCCCGTGATGATTTGAGCTGACGGATACTGCTCTTGCATACGGTCTGTAAAGGCTGAGGCTCGTTCAGAGGGAGATCCCTCGTAAACAAACTCTTTGTCTCGTATGGAAGTAGGAAATCCGAGCCCCTTATAGACTACTTTATAGTATTTTGGAGTAATCTTCTCACTCTTGGAAATACTCTCATATATCGTTGCAATCGCTCGTCCTGTTCTGGCTAGCTTGGCAAAATCGTATACATTGGTTTCGTATTGGACTTGGAGCTCCTTGTATGCGGTCAAGGCATTGCTCCATGATTCTCCGTCTTCAAAATGTTTGATCATGTCAAAATAGATTCTTTCTTTGCGTTCGAATGGAGACTGTGCCGGAAATTCTGGTTCAGCCAATGCTGGGACCTGCCCAATCGGATCCCATTCATACAAATCAGCGTGAAGACGTAGAGCTAGACCAGCCTCTGTATGGTTCCTAGACCCAGCCTGCAACTTCGCCAGCTGGTGGACGTAGCGAATGAAGATGTCTTCCTTCTGCATATCGCGCAGGAATTCCATGAGTCGAAGCCGGTTGATAATGTTAGAGGCTTCTCCGCTACCATCACCGCCGCTATGGACAGCCACTAGTAAATCCAAGAACTCGTCCAGGGTGCCAACAAGGTCACGCAGAGCTGCGTAGAGAGGCTCCTCCTCAACCTCTGAGAGGGTTTGAAATCGTTCAAGCAGTTCCGTTATAAAGAGTTTCTGGAGAATGCTCTCTGAAAGAGGGTTTGATTTGAAGTAAGCATCCAACGAGTCGATGAGTTCTGTCTGAATGACAGATAAATCTTCGCTCAATGTCCACTCGCTTACAATCATAGTCTGTAAGACTTCAACCGCCATTGTACGGAGACCTTCATGGACACTCAGACAGAGTCCCACGATTGGACCAACCAGGGTTGGCACATATTGCACTTGGTATCCACCAATGTTGCTGAGGCCGTACCTTTCGCGTTCATCTGACGTGGTTTCCCATCCGATAGCCTCCCACATCCTCCGTAAGAGGTCAGCCCCATGTTCCCGCACATCGCCAGCAATCTTCCATACCGCTCTCCTTTTCTGCTCAGGGAAAGTCTCCAGCGCAAGCGAGGAGCTTCCTACAAGCTTCAGCAAAGTGGTGAAGAAGAGCTTCCAGAGCTCGGTGTTGAATGATTCTGCCTCATCGGGATCAGGCAGGCAAGAATCCAAGAGAATACTGGCCAAGTATTGCAAGATTCGCATCGTCGATTTATGATGATAAATTTGCACACTTAGCCATCCACTTGGGAACGCCTCACCTGTCAAAATGCTCATTTGCACCTTGAGTAGATTCTCCAAAATAGTTGTTAAGTCATCTTCAGAGGCCAGCTCAAGCTGCATCCCTGAAGGAGAATTCGACAAGGCAGCAAGAATAGCAGATAACTCAGTTAAAGCTTCGTCAAAGGAGAGGTCTTCATCTATTGCTTTTGTAGGGAAAGGGTATGATGAGGGAAATAGAAGCGAAAGCTTATTTCTAGGTTTTTGCGGCGAGGCAAGAATCGACAGATATGAATCAACAATATTGGGGACATGGTCGGGAATTTCTGGGCCGAGATAGTCAATCTGGCTCGCAAGAATAGAGCAGCACAAGCGAATCTGCTCTCGCCATTGGTCATTGACCTCTTCGGCGTGGCCCCAGTGAGGGGAGATCCATCGTACAGTATTGGTGCTAAGTGCCGATTTTTGCTCTGGATGGGCAAATATATCTAACTTGGAGTAGTTGATGATAAGGCAAAGCTTGTAAATGATGAGCTTGCCCTTGACATCTTTGCATGAATCCATAAAATCAATGGCAATGTGCAAGATCTCTTCTGTTGTCAAGAGACCTGTGAGCTCTGGTAGCCAAGTATGGAAGTGCTGCACAGCCAGCGTCTGGCTACCAACCAGTGCAGGTGCCGAATTCCGCATCATTGCGTCAAGCGCCTTGAAGATACTTCGAAGACTCCTGGTAAATCCCTGGGTGGAGGACTTGATTCCTATTCCAGCCTCCTTTGCCTTTTGCTGCCCACGAGATTGGGTGATGAATTTCAGAATGTGTCTCATAACTTTGAAAGTCGCACGCAGCTTGCGAGCTGTCTCAGGCTCCGTGGGGCGTTTAAGGAGTCGAGTGAATGATCGTATCAGACAAGGAGTAGCAAAGGGGTAATTGAACTGGGTTTCCGCATAATGGTCAACCAAGGGGCTCAGGTTGAATCGCCGATCGTGTACGATTCCAAGCACCCTGACCATTGCAGTAAATACCAAGTCTTCGTATTCGTCATTCCCAGTATGCTCCACAAGGATTCCAAAGAGCCCATCCAGAACATCGCTGAGAAGCTTCACGACCTCAATTTCTGAGACAAAAATGAGCTGTCTCAGAATGGAAGGGATTTCATCCTTGGGTAGGTCTTTCCACTTGAGAAGCCCAAGGATAACTCTATCCTGAGAAAATCTCGTACTGCAGAGGTAGGTATCAACAAACATTACGGCAAGTGACCCCATAACATCAACAGATCGGTCATCTTTGCCTCGTGGCGCCCAAGGGACAGAGAGATATCCGCCTTTACCTGATGGTCCTGCCAGTGCGGTCGAGGTGAATTCGTCTATTTTATAGAGCAACAATCCATGGGGTCCATCGCGAATGAAGGCTTGATCCTCCCACAGCGGCATGTGCGCAAGTGCGAATGGAGGGTTTGGCATGTCTGACAAGAACATGACCACGTGGGCATTCACTACATCGCTCGGCTGGAGTGATAGGCGGAGCGTCTGATTCCAAGCTTCGCCTCTTTCCACAGAACAAGATTTAAAAGTGGTAAGCGCTTCGGTATTGGAAGATGTGAAGATGCATCTCTCGAATCGTTCGCCGGTAGACTGGCGGACTTCTAGGGTGACTTGCAGATTCGATCCGTTAACCGTGCTAGGGAGATTTATTGCACTACCTGCATATCTTGATATGAGGTGTTGCTTCGCCAAAGCGGCGATATTGAGCGTGAGATAGATGTCTGATCTTGATTTGGTCGGTGCAGCAGCAAAGCCAATCCTGCTCGTCTTCGATACGCCAGACAAAATCGTGGGCGTAGCTTTGATCAGTTCATCCGCATCAGGATGATGGAATTTCCTAAGAGAGACTTGCAGCCGCTCGCCGCTCCTCGATTTCTCGTACTGGCCAGAAGCACTGGTAATAAGCTCCCGAATCAAGGAATCGAACTCCTCAGCCGCTTCCCTGTCGTTCGAGTATCCGAGTGACGGCGACCAAATGTTGACAACTTGTTCGACTTCTTCTGCCTGTTTCATAATGGAGTTGAGTTTCAGAACTCCAACACCAACGGTACGTTCTACGGTTTGTCCCGTTTCGTGAACGCTTGCCGCGGTACTTTTAGACCCGGCAGTGCTGGGTGGGTGGTTCCCGTCCTGACTGTCCAAGCGAGTTGTAGAAGATCTCCCCTCCTGTACTTCTGACACAGAATCCATCTTCATCGTATGCCCTCGAGAAAAGGCAGATCGTGTAGTTTTACTTCCCCACATCATACTTCTCCTAGAAGCTTTCCCCGAACTCGCCGGAGGGGTCTTTACATTATCTCTTGTAAAGCTGCTGTCAGTCCCAGAACGAGATAATGGTTGGGGAATAAAGATGTGCTGTGATCCTAACACCTTGACGACAAGGTACAGCTCGGAATCAGCGGATGGTGCGTCGCCAATATCATGGGCTGAGAGATCTGTGAACAGCGTCTTTGTGCTGGTGTTTTGTGCAAGACCGCTGATCGAGCCGCCTGCCGGGATCTCAATGCTGAAGCATTCGGACAAACTGACCCCCTTTCCATATTGAGGTTTGCTAACAAGATAAGCTACAATCGTTGTTTCTTCGGTGGAGCTTCCAGCAAAGCCTTTCACGTCTAGCAATAAGTGGTTCAAGCTCGTCAACTCAATTGTGGCCTGGGGAGGCTCGTCCAGCAGGCTCATAACCGACTGAAGCTTGGTAACATCAACAATCGAGTCATCGGCCGTCAGAACTCTGCCACGAGATGCCGGATCTCGTACAACCACCTCACCACCACAGAGCTTGTTGACTGTGACGAGGTCCCAGACTGTTTTCTCTCGCAATCGGTCGTATTCGTGCGCGGTAAGAACATTATAGAGAAATTGTTGGCGATGGAGGTTGAGAGAGGTAACAAGCTGTGACAACTTTTCAAGTTTTGCATACTGTCGAGAAAGGAGCAGCTCGTGTAAATATTTCGAGTGCCACTCTCGCAGGCACGACGCGATTTCGTCGACAAGTGGCTCATCCACTGAGGTGGGCGTCTCATCACCAATCTTGAGCATCGGAACGGGTGCTGGTGGTCGAGGAGCATTAGGATCTCTACGCACAGGGACAGAGAGATTCTTGGCGGCATCAGCTGTGAAGCTCTGCAAAGATCTCTTCCATTGACTCGCATCAGGAGCCTTCTCCTCGCTCAGCTTTGTGATTGGCTCTACACCATTAGTGATGCCGCTTTTGGCAGAGTCGCTACCCGGGCGATCATCAATCCCGCTATCGCTTGCAGAATCATCATCGTGTCTTTCGTCTGATTCGCCGAGAAGCTCTCGAACTTCCACACAGCTTCTCGGGAAGATGCCGCTGAAGACGCGAGCTTCCAATGTCTGTCCTTTGACGGAAGTTAGGCCAGCAAGCAGACTTGGTGGCGCCACTAGGTAGCCGCGCAGCCAGTTGCCATCTGGCGTCTCTTCGATTATGTAAAGCTCATCGCCAATTTCGAGAGGGAGATCGGCCGGGCTCGCGGCTTCGAATGGGTAGGTCGCGACGGCGAAGGCGATCCGGGGGAGAGGCTGCCAGGGCATTGAAGCTCAGGATATTGGCCTCCTGCAAAGAAAATAGTGTTGGTTTGGGTCAGAGAGCAGCGACAATTATCTCGTCAGACGCAGCGGCTTGCTGATTGGCAAGGCTTGGCGAAACAATGCGCTGGTGGATGGACGTTGCGACCGCATCAAAGCTTCAACCTTCAGCGCGAGTGCGGATATATCGTGGGACCTGGGCGGGAAATGTTCAGTAAACAACGAAGCTCTGGGGCCAGCGGCGCGACCTACAGCAAGAGGAATAAAAGTGAAGCAGATGGAAAAATTCTAGAAGGCTAACGATGTGTGCAGTTTGTTGCAAAACGCCGGTTGATGGGCGGCTGCCCGTTCGAGAACCCCTGAGCAAACACGAAGAAATTATGCACGCCGGCGGGAAAGATAGCGATTCGATAGCGCAAATAAAGCATCCGCCCAACGCTGATCAGAATGCAAGATGCGAGTCCTATTACCAGGATATCCCGTGCCGCCCAAAGCTTGCCCAAACGAACGAAAACGAAGCTGTAACCCAAACTTTCAAACAGAAAAAAAAAAGTGACAGATGGTTCAGCGAGGGGAAATTTCCAGGCCCTGCTTTGATGTCGTGTCTCTGGATTCGACAGAGGTGCATGGGCTTGTCTGGGCCGCCGCTATCAGGTACCAGAGGTCGGTCGTTCTAGCGGTGGTGGATGCCGGAGCCCCGCTGCAGAGGCCGCTAGGAGGCAGCGGTGGACTCATTGTACGGGGGGCTTGGGGAGCTTGTACGGGGGCATCTCCAGTGGATGCCACCGCCAAGGGCGCGGACAAGGTTTCGCTGCCAGGCACGTTGGTACCTACATGCTTAGCTCGCGCGGCGAACGCGCTGCCGCTGCAGAATGAACTCCATTGGGAGCATGCAGTCTTACCCGTCTGGCGGTATTTAGGCCGCAGCCTCCTGTCGGCGCAAACTGTAAATGGCCTGTGCCACCAATCAGGCATTGGGGCCATGGATCGGTTAAAAGCACTGAGCGTAGATAACACCGGGAGGAAAGTCTCGCCGTCGCGCTACAGCGATATCGACTCCTTTTTGGGCCGCTCTCATTGCCAAATTTCACTCCCAACACGTTGGTCTACAGATTTGTCGTCAACAATCCACCAGGACCGCCTTGTTTGAGCCCCAAGTTACATGTATGGCTGAAGAGGCCGAGCACATTCCCCATCTGGCACCCGAGGTGTTTTATATGTTCAGCCACGGCTAGCCTCAGTACTACAAGTGCATCTCTCTCTCACCAGGCCGATCAACCTGGGTATGGCGTTAGAATCCCCATCGAGCCAGCCTGCTGGGAACACTCGTCTCCTTTCTGTACTCCATACCTGTAATTTCTCTGGTTACTCCGTATTCCGCAGTCGATCTTTTGATCTCCTACCCCTGACCCTTGCTGGCAATCAAACCTGTCGCTTATCGATTATGTACTCCATAATGCACATTCATATTGTAGTAACATTACATTAGCAGTGTTTCGTGCAAGTGTAAGTCTGTACGTGTAATGTTAGTTGATCGAACCGGGTGTGCTCAGATCACTATTAGGCTAAAGTGTGCCCGTTTCATAGTAGTGCTACCCGTGAGTTTGAAGACGATATTCCCATGGCAAGGTTTTGGATAAGTATTGAGCAAAAAAAAAAAAGAAGAGGAATTTATATCGTGAAACTAACGTTGAAGCGTAGTTTACTAATGCAGTTGCATTTTTGGCCTTTCGAAATGAAAAGTCTGGTTGTTACAAGTTAAGTAGTGTAGGCGTGTAGTAGCCATAACAATTTTTTACGGGTTTCCAACCCACGGACCTCCACAATTTCAAAAGAAATCCACAACCACGAATGGAGTAGATATTTTACCAGAAACAGAAAAACAGATATAAAATAAAAACTGATTTATAGCATCACAGTGTTTATAGCACTCTACCCTTGAAAAGGGTATCGTTTTCGGTGTTCATAGCATATCTAGACAAACAATAGTAACTGCAAGCTTGAAAATGCCATATGCACACACTACATGTAAGCGCGGAAGACTGCATGAAAGCTGGTACACGTGTGGTGACAGAGTGAATACTGCGTGACGTCATAACCATGAATTATCAATGGAGACTATGGTTATATGTCAACATGTTGCTTGAGATGCTTATACCCTTTGATCTCTTTGGAACCCATCATTGGCTTGGGTGGGGAAGTCAACGCATATATCTACATACACTTGGATACCTAGTGGGCGAACAAGTACCTGCCATGACGTCTGCCCTCTGACACAAGCCCAGGGGTCTAAAAGAAACAGCTGACAGTGACAGTAGAATTTTGTCATTCAAATAGAAACATCGACCCAAGCACGGGGCCTGATACACCGGCCATTTGCAGAGTTGCACTTCCGTACGGAGCTCCCTCACGCTCATAGTTGATCCTCTGCACGCATATTGCTGGCCATATACTGCTAGACGAGTTCAAAACCAGCAAAACTTCACTGTGACTAAACGGTACATTAAATTGTCTTGAAATCGAATTTCTGACTCCCTACCTACCTTATGTACTATGTAGGATCCGTATCTCTGTGAATTAGTAACAACGCAGTATTGCCATTTTAGCTCAACTGACATTAAGCTCCAAATTGGCTAGCGGTACTGATCAGCAGAGGTATCTGCGCCTGGTGTGATGCGCCCTACCTTAAGTTTTAGGCCTATCAGACACACTTACTCCAGCACCAGTGACTGAGCTCTTGTCTCATCTCGCTCCAATGTAAATTCACTTTTACGATTATGACTCAAATGAAGACCAAAGCCACGTGCATTGTGGCGGCACGTAGCATAATTTCTTAAGATTCTTGCGTTTTCCCATACAGACCCGCACTTTAGAAACATCAAGCCGTGGCTTCTTTCTTCTTTTCTCCCTTTCCTTTCCAATGAGCGTCCCCATCAAAGACGGAGTTAAAGAGCTGCATTGTGTATAATAAACGCCAACACCTAGTGATCTCTCTACTACACAACACAAGAATTCCAGATATCCACATCTCAGGCAAACACAATGGGAACTCCTTTCATTAGCTTCCTCGAGCCTAGCAAGCTCGAAGGATTCCAGCTAGGCGTTCCCCGAGAGTCGCTGCCATCAACAATCCCAAAGACATTCCTCGACGCCATGGAAGTTCGCGAAGAGGTCTTCGTCAAGGAGCAAAATGTCCCCGAGGAAAATGAATTCGATGCCGATGACCCGCGATCGTGCCACTGGGTCATTTATGTCAGCGTCAACAAGACAGAAACGCCAGAGGTCAGAAACGAAGAAGGTGACATTGTGCGGCCGCGCAAGAGTTCCACTCGGAGTACTCCTGTGGGAACTATTCGAATGGTTCCCTTCCCTCACGAGCCTCATCCAAAGGCGGGTGGGGATTACTGGAATGGAGTATTGAAAGGCGAAGAAGGCAATGCCGCCAATAACAGCGCACCGTCAGCTCGCCAGTTCGTTCAAGATCGGCCAACGACATTTCACGATGGCAAGGAGCCATACATTAAGCTGGGGAGACTAGCAGTTACCAAGGATTACCGTGGCTACCGGTTTGCAGGCCAGCTTGTGAGGAATGCACTCGAGTGGATCAAGAAGAATCCATCCTTTTTCGACCCGAGTATCAGGGAATTGGGCCTTGAGCAAATGGGAGCGTCTACAGAAACCGAGGCGCCGCAGTGGCGAGGTCTCGTTTGTGTTCATGCACAAGAGCAGGTCGCCAGTGCATGGGCAAAATGGGGATTTGAGATTGACGAGGGCATGGGTAGATGGTGGGAAGAAGGCATCCCTCATGTGGGAATGTTTTTGCGTCTCGAAATTGGTCCAAAGGACATCCAAATTTTGGCGTAGTTACTGCCAGCAAAGGCAGTATGTAATGGCAGAGGGGGGAAAAGGAAGAAAGGAATTATGGGATGATTGTGTATTAGAATAGAGATCACGTTTCACAAACAGATAAAGAGCTCTTGTTCGTATTTAACAAAAAAAAATGATATTCCCTTTATTTGATGCCGTATGTTGCATTTTTGTTTTGGTCTCTCTCTTATGATCACAGATAAGAAAAATATGGTAAATTAGAGACACAAAAGGCATGATTCATAACAGCCCCATTTTTGAGCCCAGCTTTTTTTATTCAGACTCTAGGAGCCATCTGAAATAAATCCATGTCCGCGTTCCCAGACCCGAACGCAAAATGCAATTCTGAAAAATGCCTGATCCACGCCAAAAGCCACACACTCCATCCAGCCAGGTACCCACCGCACAACCTTTATCGGTTGGACTTGGCGACACGCTCCAGCTCGTCCTTCTTCTTGATAGCGTATGAGTTGCTGCTGCCCTTGGCGGCGTTGATCAGCTCCTCAGCCAAGCACTCAGCAATGGACTTGACGTTTCGGAAAGCAGCCTCACGGGCACCGGTGGTGAGCAGGGCAATGGCCTGGTTGACTCTCCTCAGGGGGGAGACATCGACGGCCTGACGACGGACGGTACCGGCAGAGCCAATTCGGGTAGAGTCTTCACGGGGACCGCAGTTGACAATGGCGTCAACGGCAACCTGGATGGGGTTCTGGTCGGTCATGAGGTGAATCTGTGATGGGAATCCTTGTTAGCAAGACATGGGGAGAAAAAAATTTGGCAGACTTGTGTCATTCTTCCACATGGTTGCCGGGGCGCGCAAAGTACGTACGATCTCGAAGGCGTGGGCGACAATGCGGACAGCCATCAGCTTCTTGCCGTTGTTGCGGCCGTGCATCATCAGAGAGTTGGTCAATCGCTCAATGATAGGGCAGTTGGCCTTGCGGAATCGCTTGACGGCATATCGGCCGGCGGAGTGGGTGACGTAGACAGGGTTTCGCAGGGAAATGTAGTCGCTATTGATCAATCCATCAGCACAAACATGTTTCCTCGAGGGTTTTGGCGAAATATTCGGATTTTTTTCTGTCTTCCTATTTCGCCTCATTCGCGATATCGAACGTACGTCAGAGAGATGTCGCGGACCTCGACATCGTAGTCCCACTTGTTGAACAGCTTGACGTTGCCGACCTCCTTGACAACATCCTTGGGGAGGACGTCGGTCACGACAGAGTTTTCGATCTCGATTTCACCGCCGTCAGACATCTTGGCTAATTTGCAGTCGAGTGTTCCGGTGCTGGGGCGGGACTGCGGTTAGTATTGCGGATTGTCGAGATGTGATTTTTCAAGAGGTTAAAGGCGGGCTTGGGTCGGCGTGGAATGGGAAATTTTGGTGGTGGGTGGATCGGGCGAATCAGATGGCGCGAAAAGTTAGGTACGTACCCTGCACCCACGTTCGGTTAGGGCTCGGCTGCCCTGGTGAATTCGGAAGTGGGCAAACCGTTGAAGCGGGAGGGCTACTCTAAGTCGTCGCCAAAAATTCCATTTTCCTCTACCACTCCTCTGTCACCAAGCTAAGCACATCACAGACAAAATGGTATGCCACCACCGCCGCCGCCGTCGCCGACCATGATGAGATGGTATCGCTATGCAGAGATGCTGATATTGTAAAATTAACAGGCGCCCGCTGCTGGAGCAAAGAAGCAAAAGAAGAAGTGGTCTAAGGGCAAGGTCAAGGACAAGGCCCAGCACGCCGTCATCCTCGACAAGACCATCTCCGAGAAGCTGTACAAGGATGTCCAGTCTTACCGCCTCGTCACCGTCGCTGTCTTGGTCGACCGAATGAAGATCAACGGCTCCCTCGCCCGCCAGTGCATCAAGGACCTCGAGGACAAGGGCATGATCAAGCCCATCATCACCCACAGCAAGATGAAGATCTACAGTACGATGCACCCAAACCTTTGCTTCTTATCGCACACAATAAGGGGATAATAATTTACTAACAATTGCGCAGCCCGTGCCATCGGCGAGTAAATTTACCACCATATTTTAAAGTTAAAGCATTGAGATTTGGGCGCCTGGTTGGTCTGCAAAGAAGGAAAAGGGCCATGTGAGAAGAGGATGATATGAGGTACATAAAACCTTAGTTGGGACGCTTTTTTCATGCTCGGTGTAGCATTTCATGGGATCGGAAACGCTTTAGCATATGGCTACGGAATGAAGAACTTCAAAAAATGACCAAACTGACGCAACTTGCCCAAACAACCTGTGACGCACATAACTTGGTTACGAAATTAATGTGATGAGTCTATGCAAGAATGACATCAGTTCTCTACTGTCACCAAGTTGGCCAACATATGTTATGAATAAAATAAAAGAATGCGTCTCGTCTTATCATTGGGTTATGCTCAGTTGCACTTGTTTGAAATACGCTGCATGCCATGGCATATGTCATAATAGGTAGTAGGTGACGTTTTCCCCTTTGCCCTACTCACCTTATATGCTACATCACGACATAGTACGGAAGACTTGCATTTTGAGGACCTTATCCTACAACCAATTGAAATCATTCTCAGCATTTTGATTGCCATTTTGATAATTTGCAAAATCTGAGCATCACAAGTCGACTATTTCACAAATTTGGTGCTCTCATATTATTAGTGTTGGATCTTGGTGTAGTCAATCAAATCCCAATGCGTATCGACCAATTAGATCAACCAGTCTGCAAGTCACGCCCTTAGCCCTTCTCCGCCCCCCTTTCTCTACTACTAGGTAGATACTGAAGAGACTAAAGCACGTGAAACTTGGTCGTAATGGCAGACAATTGTACTTCATGTTGACGAGCAAAGTGCCATGAGTCGAAGACCACACTCGTATCGCAGTGTATCCTCTCCATGTCACCGAGTTTTACATGTCGAGATTTTCAATTCGCTCCAGGACAGTGGGTAATTGTGGTTTAGGATGTCTGCAAATCCTATGCCAATCAACTCCTATTAGCTATTTTTCACTTGATGCGGCACCGCTATCAAGGTCCACATCCTGAGGCAGAATTATATGCGAGGCCACGTCTGCCCAAGAACGAATGTGGACTTGAAGCACGAGTCTCATTACGGAATGAGGAAAACATGCATCAGTCTCTCATCTAGTCTAACGTAAATGATGCATTATTTTTTAGCAGAGGCGGCCGTGGTTAAAGTTTTAACAGACGTTTCTTCGCCCCAGTGCCCCTGATAAGGAGTCAGTCTCTGACGGTAGATGCGCGCCGGCAACGCTGGAACCAAGGCCGATAGTGGCCATGTCTCCTGCTATCAAGGCTGGAGTCTTCGGCCTCCCTTGAAGCGGCAGTGGAGCCGGAGTATGCGGGATGGCTTCCCACGGCCGGTCAGATCGGCGTCGACGGTGTGGCAATACATGAGAAGAACATCTTCGGGATGGCTGCTTTCTTTGCCTCAGACCTCAGACAGGTGAACACCAGTCCGGGATGTCCGCTAAGCCCTGTTCCTCGAATGCTTTAAGAATTTTTTCTCTTATGACCACTTGGACATTTAGGGCGGGTTGGCTTGTGACCTAAGCATTGGTGCCATATGATGGCTGCGAGGCCCAAGACTGTGCGGCTAAAAAAGACGAGCTATATTTGTACATCTCGCATTTTCACGCTCGCTTGCCAGCTGGACTTGCAGGCCGGTACGGGGTACTCCTGACACGAGGCACCTGCAGGAATCCGTTATACCTACTAGTAGTGTAAAGCGGTGACGAGCACTGTCCAGAACGTGCAAACAGTCTATGCAACATACGGAGTACGGGGGCAGCAGACAGATACTCGCATCGTTTTATGGGTGCCTCGGCGACGCCAGGAATAGGCAGTTGGAACTTTGCACTGGGCTGGCGGGTGGCTTCGGCGGCACAAAAGATCGGGGCGAATCGGGTACGTGTAAACAGGGCAGAGTTCGCGCTGTGGCACAGCACAGTGCAGCCCAAGGGGAGTCGCGAAAAATTCAGAAAAAAATTGGCGCAGATCTCCTGGGCGCCTGAAAGTAGCCAACTCCGGGGGCGTTAGGCCGCTGGCACGGCCCCTACGCGCTCGTTTGCCTGAGGCTGCAAGAGGCTGCCACCCGCTGTAGCGCTGCTCTTGTTGCCGTGGAAGGCAAAAGCAGCGCGGCCCAGCCTGCAGCGCTAGTGCGGCCGGAAAGATTCGCTCTGAAAAAAAAAAGTGTCCCCTTGGAGACCCGCCGCAATTTTTTTTCCCTCCCCCGAAAGCCATTCGCCCGTCGGTGCAGAATTTATTTCGCTCGACTCCCCCCATCGTTCTCCTCTTCTTCCTTTCATCTCCATCTCCCCTCAATCCTTTCTTTTTTTTCCGGGAAAGCGTGTATACTTCAGTCACAATGTCTGACCAGAAGCCTCAAAAGGTCCTGGGCATGCCGGTAAGTCGCCTCTGCCTCAATCATCTCCTCCAGATAAAGTGCGCGCTGTGAGATTCCGAGACGACTCCGAGAGATATTTTACCAGCATCCTCAATTGAACCATCCGGATGACATTGAAATGTTGCGTAACGATGGCTATCTGGGCCTCACTCTCAGTCTCGAGGAATTTCCAGAGTGTGCTTGGGATGGAAAAAAATTTTCCGCTCAGCCTCTACGCATATGTATCCTGACCGCTAACTTTTTGCCTCATAGCCCTTCGTTGCGGACTTCCTGAGTAAGTCGTTCTTCGATGCTTAAGCCGTTGAGCACAACAGAGATTCGCGGCTCGCGTGAAATTACGAGAAATGGGACTGACATATTATGAACAGTGGGTGGTGTTTCCGCTGCCGTCTCCAAGACCGCTGCTGCCCCCATCGAGCGTGTCAAGCTTCTCATCCAGAACCAGGTTTGTCCTCCCCATATACGATCAATTGACTTGAAGAAACCCCAGTCTCTAATTATTACAATAGGATGAGATGATCAAGGCTGGCCGTCTTGACCGCCGCTACACTGGCATTGGCGAGTGCTTCAAGCGCACTGCTGCCGATGAGGGTGTTATGTCCCTGTGGCGTGGTAACACTGCCAACGTCATCCGATACTTCCCTACCCAGGCCCTGAACTTCGCTTTCCGTGACAAGTTCAAGAAGATGTTCGGCTTCAAGAAGGACCGTGATGGCTACGGCATGTGGATGCTGGGTAACCTGGCTTCCGGTGGTGTAAGTTTTTTTCCCCCTGACCCTGGCAAATAACCCCTCAATTTCACATGTTCAATACTGACGCCCTCTGCCAGGCTGCTGGTGCCACTTCTATGCTTTTCGTCTACTCTCTCGACTACGCCCGTACCCGTCTGGCCAACGACGCCAAGTCCGCCAAGTCCGGCGGTGCTCGTCAGTTCAACGGTCTCGTTGATGTCTACCGCAAGACCCTCGCCTCTGACGGTATTGCCGGTCTCTACCGTGGTTTCATGCCCTCCGTCGCTGGTATCATCGTCTACCGTGGTCTCTACTTCGGAATGTACGATTCCATCAAGCCTGTCCTCCTCGTCGGTTCTCTCTCCAACAACTTCCTTGCCTCTTTCGCTCTCGGATGGTGCGTCACCACTGGTGCCGGTATCGCTGCCTACCCTCTTGACACTATCCGACGACGAATGATGATGACTTCCGGTGAGGCCGTCAAGTACAAGAACTCCTTCGATGCCGCCCGCCAGATCATTGCCAAGAACGGTGTCAAGTCTCTCTTCAACGGTGCCGGTGCCAACATTCTCCGTGGTGTTGCCGGTGCTGGTGTCCTGTCCATCTACGATCAGCTCCAGGTCCTCCTCTTCGGCAAGGCCTTCAGCGGTGGCTCTGGTTAAATTGCTTTTTCTACGTTATGTATAGACATTCTTCGTGCGTTTTACCTCGGAGATGGGTTTAATTGGCCAGGTGGGTGTAATGCGGCGTCCACTGGTTGATACAAAAGGAGACCGGAATGGAAGGTATTGAGGGAAGTTGGGCCAGATATCCCGACCTGTGTAACAGTTGCTATTTGCGGGTTAGACTGGCATCGGAACGGCGTATTAGTCTTTTTTGACTCTGCCGTGCTTTCTAGGTCACTGTAATTATACACCAATGCAAGTTCCCTTGATTTAGAGATTTTTAAACAATGACGTTTCGATATAATTGCAATGTGAGACTCGTGCAGTGTCTAAAATTCTGGATTTTTTCCTTCTTCTGTAGCAGTGATATTCTACTATAGTAGGCTTCACAGTTCGCGTGTGCGTTGCTGACTAAGATCGCATAACGTGCCTACTTTGTACTTGCGCTGGGATGGGAGCATGCTGAACTCTTACCTGTCAAGCGACTTCCTTGGAACTTGGGATTCGACACCGCTTGTGCCCATATTTCCTCCAGCCGCGGCGGCCCAAATTTGGTCCTCTTGGAGTAGCCTTTGTGAACTATAGAGAGGCAATCAGGCTGATCCCAAGTGCGCCAATGCCGCCTAAACAATCCGCAACTGGAGCTGGTCGCGGCCGGCCAGCCAAAGCAACCAAAGCTCAGCCGCCTGCTCGCGATGCCTCGGAGTCTAGCAACCCATTCGAGTCTTCAGATGACCAGGCAGAGGGAGCAAACCAAACAATCAACGTGGAAGAAGAGCCAGAGCCGGAAAAGTCAATCCCGAAAGCCCTCCTGACACGGATTCTCCACGAGTTCTTCGCCAAGGAGGCTACAAGAATGTCGAGAGACGCCAATGCAGCGGTAGGCAAGTACGTCGATGTTTTCGTTCGAGAGGCGATCGCGCGAACGGCTGTAGAAAAGCGAGGCGGGTTTCTAGAAGTAAGACCACACAGACTATACCATGATCACCACTTTAGTAAGAACAGGCAATGCTGACTACTTCCTTTGAAGGTCGAAGATCTAGAAAAGGTCGCGCCCCAGTTGCTTTTAGATCTCTAAGGGTTATAAAACGATCTAATATGCCACGAACCAACTGTTACAGTACTACCCAGATTGTGGGAAACAACATAGTTATTGCATACCATCACTACACCGTCCTGCGAGCGAATTAGTGCGTGTTCTGGACCCTGCTCCTCTTCTCCCCTTCTCCGGGGTATCATCTCGGCTACGAGAAGATCCATGAGCCTACACGTGTTGAGCATTGTCTTTTTATTTCGGCAGACAGAGTCCCCCGCAACCGTTTCACATTGCAACCGGATATCGAGACCAAATTACTGCCGGTTGGATGCCTCTAGCTTCCTTCCTTTGAAGGGGGGGCCTGCGAGGGAAGACGGCCTGCATGAAACGCAATGTTTCCGGTATTAGTTTAATGCATAATCATCTGTCCAAAAAGATGGCATACGTTGAATACGTAATCTCCCACTCGTATCTTTCATGGAGTGGGTTTATTATTGATGGGATTTTTAGAAAAGATGATCCTCTAAGCTTTGAATAGATGCTTAACGTGGTATCTCACGGCTTTTATGGGGGGGGGAAAGAAAGGCCATGAAGCTTCAATTTCCAGGTGGTTTTATATACCACGTCACTGCACGAGATCTCATACGTACGAGTGCATATTGGTAATAGGATAGCTCGATCACGAACCGCTGTAATTCAGCTAATGCACAGACTTTTTCATCTTCGCCTTTTATCATAATGGATCTCAAATGTTTTAATTTCAAGCGCAGTCCGTTGCTACCATCTGCCCTGGTTGTTTTGGCAGAGCGCGGATAGTGGCTTGTCCGGGTGGATGGCGGTCGGCTACTAGACCGTTTCACCAGGGTGCGAATAGCTTGGATTTCTGCGGATATTATACAGCAGGGGTTGTGTGGCGTCTAAAACTCGACCACGGGCCAATTGACGACGGCACTTTGACGCCAACGACACCGGGTTTTTAAAAAAAAAATCCAGCTACGGGCACGCTGTCAATAAAAGACAAGAGATTGTTTCAAAGCCGTTAGAAACATCAGGCCTATCAACATGGAAATTTGCGTCGAGGCCATGCGGCTCCTTTGGCTGAGCTGAAACCGCCCACGTCTCGCTTGTGTCGGAGACGCTCGACATGAAGCAGCTTCAACATCAGACCCCGGCCCTGGCCCCTCCAAATTAGGTGTGGCGCGGCCTGCCTGCAACGAACGCAATTCCGGGTGCAGCATTGCCCGGTGCATGACAGCCAGGCAGCCTGAGAGATTGAGCTCATTAGGCCTTTCAGGGCTGTCGTCCCCCCCATGGCGAGGAGAGCTGCTATCCGAAGCTATGAGCACCCGTTGCAGGGTCCATTGCGGGCCAAGTTGAGGTTAGCAGCAGGGTTGCAGCTATTCCCTTGCTGCTGCTGCCAGGAGTGGCAATGCTGGGATGGAGCAAAGTGGACGGCATGCATACTTGTATGGATTGTTCCTGGGGCACGGCGTTTCGAGATCCCGATTGAGCTGCGCCGCCCAATGTCTGGACCCAAGCCAGCCAAGTCCAGCGTCTATGGCCAAACGAGTCTCACACACGCTATGCGGCGCTCAACTGAAGCTATGCCCCGTGGTTTGAGGAGTCGTGATAGGCGCCTCCTAGTCCACTGCCACGTTCCCCGTAACCGACAAGGTGCCAGGACGCTAATGCCGACGGCGACAGAGACGTGCCTGGAGATTAAAAGCCTTCATGTTTCCTTTTCTTTTGTTTCTTCCCTTTCCTTCAACAATCGTTCTTCTGTTTGTCCGTGGGGTTCCTTTTGTCTCCTTACTTTCTCTTCTCTTCTTTTCTATCCAGTTTACATTTGCACAATTCAGAGGCTAGTCCTTTGCTGGTTCTATCGCTTTCAATTTCCCTTCTTTAACCTATTCAAAAAAACTAATCTTGTTTTTTCCTTTCCTTTCCCTTTTCTCTCAATCTCTTGGTTTTATTTTGGAAGTCTGGTACTTTCTCTCTTTAAGGCCGGCCTATTCTTCAGAACAAAAAAATCCAAAATTAAAAAAACCTTTATTCAAGATGCAATTCAAGTCTCTCCTCGTTGCGGCTTTGGCTGCCGTCGCTCAGGGTAAGCCGAATTAGGACAGCATTGGTATTGTTTGGATCATTTGGCTAACGTTTTTCTCCAGCCGTTGACGTCCAGGTCGTTGCCGTTGGTCAGAACCCCATGGCTGGTATGGCTGGTCAGCCTGCCACCAAGTACTACCCGGATAACATCAAGGCTGCTCCCGGTTCCATGGTCCAGTTCCAGTTCTGGGCTGGCAACCACACCGTCACACAGTCCAACTTTGACAACCCTTGCACGCCAATCAACCAGGTCAACAGCTCTGTTGCTGGCATCTGGTCCAGCTTCATGCCTGTTGCTGCTGGCGCTGACAAGAAGGAGATCCCCGTCTTCACCATCCAGATCAACGACACCAAGCCCATTTGGATCTTCTGCAGCCAGGGCAAGCACTGCTCAGCCGGCATGTCCATGGTTATCAACGAGAAGTGAGTATCTTCTGATGCAATCGCAGCCAAACAAAAATACTAACCTTGAGCTTGTAGCACTTCTGCCAACTCCACTCGTTCTCTTGCCAACTACAGAACCGCTGCTTCTACTGCTCAGGGCGGCTCTGCTGGCTCCGGCTCTGGCTCCGGCTCTGGATCTGCTCCTGGCTATGGCTCCGGCTCCGGCTCCGGCTCCAGCCCCAGCCCCAGCGCTCCCGCTGGATCTGACAACAGCTCTGGCTCTACTCCCACCGGCTCTTATGGATCTGCTCCTACCGATGCTCTTACTCCTCCCCCTTCAGTCACCAGCGGCGCCTCTTCACCCGCTGGTACCGGCGCTCTTCCCGGCGGTGCTACAAACACCGGTATTCCCAAGAACAGCGCCTCATCTGTCGGCGTTTCTACTACCAGCTTACTGCTGGCTCTAGGTGCTGCTTTTGCCCTGCTATAAATGGGATTGGAGTGACGACATGACGTGGGGAATGTTCTATAAAAAAGCGACGACGATCTGTAATATCATTTTTGGGGGGTTTTATTCGTATATGCATCTTCCTTGCAAGCAAGGGTTTTTTCTATTTTAACTTCTTTTTTTTCTGGAGTGGGATGGAGGTAATCTGTTCCCTTAGGTTTTTATGAAAGGGGGAGGACAACAAGAGTCCTGGGTTAAAACACATGCTAGGGACCATGTGTGTAAATGTATCTGGATACCTTATTTAAAATTTTTGGAGTTGTTTCTACACACTATTCTTTGCCTATTTTGTGTCTCGTGATCAGTTGTTTCAACCAAGCTGCTGAAGATGTGGCGGTAATCAGCCATTGCAAGCTCCGCATAATACACTCGCTTAAGGAATCATGAAGCAGAGAATTTGAGAATGGAAAATTTTCATTGTTGATAGAACGCTTGGGAGAAGCTTTTTATATCTTTCCCCGTCTCGCTTGCATTTCTCGTAATCAGGTCTACTGTTCGCCTTTGCGGTTCTTTCTCTTCGACCTGCCCTGCTGAGCAGCGTCGCAAAGCTTTTTCTTGGGCTCCTTCTCCAGCCAATTCTCAGGCTTCTTCACATATCCCACTTGGTGATACTTTTTGCTGTTTGCGAAAAACTTGACCCAATTTCCCAGCGCGTCATCGACCTTCTTCAACGCATCGGCCAGCTCCTTCTCCTTCATCACCTTCATCTCGGCCGCAGTCCATTGAGCGTCAACCTCGGGGTCATCCAGCGGCAGGAACATATCCTCCACGCCCCGCATGTCGGGAGTGCGATCCTCGGCGAAGCAGCCCGTGACGAAACCGCGGGCAGCATCACAGCCTGCAAAGTAGCTGTATGGGCCTCCGGGGCCGTACATTTTGCGTCCGTTGGAGACATCGTAGATGGTGCCATTGAGAGCCACATAGACAGGCTTGGAGGCGTCTTTGCCATCGTAGCCGGCGAGCTGCTCAGGCGTCAAGTACATAGGACCTTGCTGTAAGGGTCGTTAGCGGCGGTTTACATGTTCCTTCTCTTGCAGTAAGTAAATAATACCATCTGAGATGTCCACCAGTCCACTCTCAGGTAATTGGGCTTGTTCTTCATGCCCCAGAAGAAGCTCTCGCCATTACTGATCCAGTAGCTGAGTGCGCATGATGCCACGAACAAGAAGCTGATGACGCGCGCGACGTCAATCCACGGGGACTCATCATCCACATCACGGCTCTTGGACTTGGTGCGTTTCTTGGCCTTTGTCTCTTGGACAGGCTCTTCGGCGTCCTGCGGCTTCCGCTGGCGCAATTCCGAGTCCGCCATGATTGACGAAATAGCTCTTACTGCCGGCCTAGGAATAGAAACTGTATAGCAGCAGCTGATGCTTTCAAGTGCAGAACCAACAGCAAATGTCAAATCGTGGCCGAATCTCACTGTTGGCGGGATCGGGATAAGCAAGCTCCCGCTGCTGACGCATTTAAGCGAGCTGATTGGCCTATTTTAGACACCCCGGGGCGATATGTCGACTCTTACAATTTTTCTTCGCAGAAACAAGAAAAGATTATGGTTAAACAGCGGCTATAGCCACTCCTGGCGTCGTCTTCGTAAAAATAGTGGGGGGACTTCCTAATCAGAGTTGGGCATTGTTAGACGGGGCGTCGCTACAGCAACCGAGCCCACTTGGCACCATCTTTATGGTTGGAAATTGGTAAACAGCGTTGGCACCTTATTATTACCAAGCCCACAACTGCATGACCCTGTCCTGCACGGAGTAAGGCCCCAGCATTTTTCGGCTCGACACATCACCACATCCAATCTGCACGAGAAAACCTGCCCGTGTTACCGGATCCCGTGGAGGGACCAGGGCGAGCGCTATATAATTCGACGCAGCCACGACACACATCGCTCGCCATACATAGCACCGTCAAATGGAAGAGCTTTCGTCTCAACCCAACTCCCCCGCGTCCGCTGGTGGACCCCTCCAGATGGCATCGCCCGACCGCGTAAATCAGCGCCGCGATATCTTTGCCAGCGTTCGACCAGCAGCAGGAGAGGGAGGTCGCGATAGTACAGTGCATGACAAGATCAGCCAGTTCAACAACCTCAGCATGAGCATGCAGTCGAGGCAGCTGGAGCGCAAGAGCGCCGATGCGGCGCTTAAACGAGCCATGTTGGGGCGCGAGGAGGCCGAGGCCGAGATGAAGCGCTTGAAGGAAGAAGCTCGAGTCTTGCGACAGGAGATCGAAGAGGGCAAAGAGCGAGAGAGGAGAGTTGGCGAGAGGTTGGAAACTATCATGGTAAGCACATAAGATCAGTATCAGCACCATCGCTACACTACGTCACCGTGCTTCATAGCCCCTGCTCCAGCCTCCATAGCCATGCAGCATACTATCATTTTTCTTATTCAATATGGCTAGCTAATCGCGCCATGTTTAACAGGAAAACTATGGACGCGCCAAGGAGACACACGCACACACCGAGGCCCTCTGGGAAAAGGAAATTAGACGTGCGAGAAAAGAGAATTTCAAAGCCCAGTCGACCATCGTCAAACTCCAGGAGGATCTCAAAAACACCCGCGCTGCAACCAAATTAGTTGAAGAATCACTACGACATGAAAAGGACAGATGTCAGGCTCAAGAACAAGAAACCTTGAAGGCCCAGGCTATCATTGCCAAGCTCCAAGAGGAGATGAACGCTCACAGCGCCGAGACCAACTCAATCGAAGTATCGCTGCAGGTTGAAAAGGACAGGTGTCTGGCTCAAGAACAAGAGGCATTGAAGGCTCAAGCTACCATTGCCAAACTTGAAGAGGAAATCAAAGCCCATAGCGCCGAGAACAACTCAATCGAAGAATCGCTGCAGTATGAAAAAGATAGGAGCCAGACCCGAGACCAAGAGCTCTTCAAGGCCCGATCTACCATTACCAAGCTCCACGAAGATCTTAAAACTTCCCGCAGTGCCACAAAGACAGCCCAAGAGTCACTGCTGAAGGAAAAGGAAAAGACTCGCACTCAAGAGCATGAGATTTTCGAAGCGAAATACCAAGTTAGCAACTTACAAGATCAGCTCGAGCAAGCACTTGAGCGGATGAAGCTGGTGGAACAGGAGCGAGATGCCTACAAAACTGCCGCCAAAAACGAGGAAGTTGCACGTCTCGCAGCAGAGGGACGCATTCCTCTGCCCGTTGAGCAATCGGATGACGAGTTTGCGTCTCCCCCTAGAAAGAGAAGAATCGGGTCGACGATTAGGTGCAAAGACCCCCGCGTCTCTCTCTCCACAATGGAGGTCGTCTCGTCAGCTACCCTTGAGTTAGAACTCGAGGAGCTTAGTGAGCAGGTGCAATGGGAGAGGCAGAGAGCCGACCGAGCTCAAGAGATGATTGAGTTCATGCAGGCCGAATGCCAGATGCACTGCTGCCCCGCCTCCAAGTCCAAACGCCGAACTAGCATGTTGGCCATGCAGCTCCCTCGTGCTTCTCCTCAAAAGTCAAGGCTTTCTATGGAGGCCACCATCCAGGAAGAAAAGAGCGCACCTACTGAACATGTCCCATCACCCGCTCAGCAGCAGGAGTTGAAGCCGGGAAAGGTGAGGAATGGCGCCAGACTCAGCACCGTCTTTTTGCCCCAGGAGGGCGTCTTCCGCACGGTATCTGAACAAGAGGCCATTGAGCTCGAAGCTCAGCGCAAGGCGGAGATTGTTATTGAGGCTCACGAAGAGACTGAGCCGGAGTTGTCTACTCCTAAACATAAACAAGAGGCATATCAACGTACGTTTGCGAGAACACCACCTGTCGAGCCTTCAGCCTATGATTTTGCCCCAAGCAGAGCATCCGTCATGTCGCTGATCGACACTCCGCGAATTAATGCTCAAGCTGACTCTCTGCCAAATTTGCATAGCATCCCGACGGTTTTTGACAACAACCCCGCACAAGAGGGGTTAAGGCGATACCTGGCAGCAGTAGCAGAAGAAGAGGACGTGAAGCCGGTGGTGACACCAGAACCAGAACCTTTCTCCTTACCTCAAAAACGCCCGTCTGCTGGCTCTTCTCGGTCTTCTTCAAAAGCCGTCTATACCGTGACGACCTCGGTCCCACTTCAAGATGAACGATCCTCTAGCTCAACTTTTAGCCAGAGAATGCGATCGACATCCGGCAGCAGCAGCGCGAGCTTCAACACGACCGATCCAGCAATGGATCCCACCATGACTCGTGAAGAAGCCCTGGCCAAGATCCAGGAGAGGAGAGGACGTGCTAGGAGTGTGACCAGAGGGCCGACTACATCGCAGAGCCGGTCGCAGAGCCGGCCGACGTCTAGCCGACCGACGTCTGGTCTGGGCCGAAGAGACCTGAGCAGCTCAATGGGTAGAGTTGGAAGCAGATCCAGGTCTAGAAACGCATAGAGTGTTTCCTCTTCTCCTTTTCATTTTACATTTTTTTCCTCTTTGGGTTTACATATTGGAAGGTACATAACGGATGGTTCATAGGGCGAGTTTTGGGTTGGCTTGGATGGAGTTTTTACGATATCAGGAGAAAGAGTTGTTACCCACCACTCACTCACCAGTTTCTGTTTTTGTCTGTTTCATTTCCTATTCTGCTGAGGCTCTCATGGCTCTTTCTCTTCTTGTCGTTCTTGTTTCCACTTTCCTTTCTTTTATCTCTCTCTCTCTCATTGTTGCATCATGTCATTCAGAACAGGAAAAGGGATGGATTGGACCAAATCCGAGCGCTGGCGAAGAAGGTGTTTTTTGGATGTCTTTTGTTCTTGTATTGGCGTTTCTGGGCCTTTTTATTTCCTCTTTCTTGTTTTATCAGCTGTTTTTTACATGTCTTTGATAGGTTTCTTGGCATGAAAAATAATAGGATGAGGGCTTATCGCCCCTATTCTATTCTCTAGATTTGTTTGACAAGCTTTCTCTGCATGTGTGGTGTTATCATGTTCTAAAAGTCGATTCCCAAATGCATAATTAGGCGCCTATCATGTTTGTTGCATTATCCTCCCCTCTGTCTTTCATGATCAATCAATACAAGTCAAACTCAATAGATCTTCTTTCAAGAAGTTGTTAAAATATTAGAAGCAAGTACCTCCGAAGAGTCGGTATTGTCATTCGAGAAAAACTCCTTATCCTATCCATTGCTCATACTCATGAACACTATATATATATATACGAAAAGATTACACAACTCCCATATTTTTTGATATCTAAAAACAAGAAAAGAAATAAGAATGGCTAGGTTTTCAGTCACCAAGGAACTTTCTCATTTTGTTCCTACCCCTTTCCGAGCTCACAGCATCAATCTTCACCGCCACAAACACGCACTCGAAAGCACTCTTGCCACTCCTGCTCTCCTGGATCCGCAGCCTGAACTGGCCCGTCTTGACAGCCCATTCCTGGCCCTCGCTTGGAAGAGCGCCACCGCCGTCTCCGAGGCTGTCCTCTGTTCGCCGGCGCTTCCTAGGGTTTCGAGGGGGTTCAATGTCGGACGTGACGGCCGGAGGGTCTTCAGGCGTGTAGTTGCTGAGATTCTCGCCGTACTCTTCGCCGTTGAGCGTAACAGAAGATTCGTTCTCGAATATGACCCGGACGAGGTCTTCGCTAAGAGGGGTGTGCCCGGGCGTGGGCGGTTGTGAACCGGCGCCCCCGGACGCCATGAGGACGCCCAATGGTTGTGTAGTCAGAGGTAGACTGAGCTTTGTGGCAACCACTTCCAGGAGTTTGGCCACCCTGGTTTTCGTACGCCCAAAGAATTCCGCCTTGACGCCACCGGCAGAGAACTTGAGCATCGTTGATGTCTCTCCAATCTCCAGTATCAACTCGGCCGGCTTGCTGTCTACGTATGGGCGAGCATAATTGACATGCCGACCGGAAGGGAGGTGACCGTCGCTGACGTCCTCAGCTGGTGGGACACTGACGCCGCTCTTTTGTACATTCTCCAACCGCAAGATAATCTCATCGATTAGGCGCAAGGGGTTGAAGCTGATGGAGTGAGGAATGAGCTGCTGCTCTATTCCCTTGAAGTGGAAATATCGAGCGTCGCGGAGGAGTTCTTGGCGATGGTTCTCGTCGCGGATATTGACGGGATACCCGCGCAGCAGCCGCAGCAGCTCGGCAAAGGTGTCGGCGTTGCGATTAGGCACCGACGGTGGGAGTATAGAGGGTGGGCGTATCAGGCCTTCGCGATCGAGACCGGGGAAGAGGTCGTTTGGCTGAGAGAAGAAGAGGGCGAAACCGAGAGAGAAGTAGTTTGGGGAGTTGGCAGGGTCGTTGAGGACGTCGCGAGGGATCTGGAATTCGCGATGGCCGATGGACATGAAGATGCTCTCCTCGTTGAGTTGAGAGATGAGCTTGGGCACTGATGCGACAATCATGGGGTCAGTACTTCGAGTCTAGCGTGTACGGTTCCATCGAGGAACATTAGACATACGGTTGTAAAACTGGGCGTCGGCAAACAAACGCACAAAGTGCGTGCCGTCTCGTGGTATCACATAGTATCCTTGTAAGTGAAGCGCAATGTCTCGAAAGGTCTGCGGGTCGCGATCGATGTAGAGTGTCCGAATCGAAGCAGCTGGGTCTTCGCCTTTCCGCTCAGCCGCTCTGATCTGGCAAAGGAAGTATTGCGAAAAATAGGACGGTGCTGTAGTTGTACAAAAAAACATCAGGAGAGAGTTAGCAAACAAGTAATACTAGGGGCTTTAAGCTTGTCCTCAAAGCAACAGGGCGCGAGACGAACCATCTGATGAGAGAGATGCGCCAGACAGCTTAAACAGCTCTCCGCCAATCTGGATGGGAAAGACGCGCTCTCGGGGGAGAATCTGCGGGATCTTGTGAATGTCGCCCCCGTGCAGCGGCAGCGAGGGCGGCGCAGTGTTGGGCGCCTCGCTCGGGCTCGCAGAAAGCATGGCTGCCTCTGCTGGCGAGGCACCAGATATGGAGGAGACGGACATCCTGCTCCACCAGCCTTTGCTGCTCGGCGGGCTTTATATGATATAACGGCTTGCTACCCTTTTTTTTGGGGGGGGGCTTATTGCTGTCCTCTCTCCTTCGACCAGAGAAGGCTTGGCTTGTGTCGCGTTGCAGCTTAGGCGGCAAATGCGGGTGGCAATTGCGGTTGGGATGGATGTGGGGGGCCCCCAAGCTCTTGGGGGTGTGTGCCTGGCTTGGATCTGGGAAAAAAAGAAAGATTGGCGATGCGTGGACGTGTTCACGGCCCAGGAGGTAAGACGAACGAAATTCCTCGGTGGCTTTGGGATTGGAAAATACGATGGCGCTATTGTCACCCAACCCCCCCGGTTGCGGTATCGTATCCGGACTTTCAAGTGCCGATTCGATAAGCGTCACCAAGTCCGTTCGGGTGGCAGAGACCCATAGCTGACTGGGAATTGGCCGAGGAGGCAAAACAAAGCCGACAAAGACAGAGTGAGGGAGTGAATTGACTGACGTGGAATTCGGGAATAGCTTCTCGCAAGTCGGGTGTTCGGTGCCGGGTCTGGGCACGACGGCAAGGTAGGATGAGGAGGATGAGGTCTGGTGCTAGGAGCAAAGAGAACTCCGTAGTGATTGATTGCCAATACGCGCGCGCTTTTCTGACGTAAGGGACCCCGGGGTTACCAATCTAGATCGAGGGTTCTTCAGGGACCTCCAAGCGAAAGCTGGAGTGCGCCACACGAAGCTAAGCTTTCCGATGTGTTAGTTGATGGAAGTGGGAATTTCCATGGCGGTATTATCAATCAATCAACCAGTCAATCAACCAAGGGATTCAACGCATTGAGTAGTTCTTGTGCCATTTATTATACCTTGTCCTTTTTGCCTCCATCTTTCATTAACAAACATGACATTACAACAACATGACAGAGCACTTAGTCATGGTATTCACTTGGATTCACTTGCTCATCAACTCCACCCCTCCTCGCACAACTCCCACCACGGCTCCAGTCTGCACCATCTCGCTGGCTCCTCCAGCAACCCGGTGCTCAATCTCTGCCAGCCCTTCCAACCAGGTAATCATGACCTCTGCGTTCACCTCCAGCTTCGTCAGCTGCTCCATCAGCGCCGTGATGATGTCGGCCAGCGCCAGTCCTTGAGTCGTCTTCAGGGCATTGATGGTGTTGAGACAGCTCGTCACGTCCGGCGTGCTCAGGAGCGTCTCCACAATCTCCTTGATGGCGTCGGGCTGCGGCGCCGCAATGCAGTTGTAAATCGTTTCAGTCGTAATCGTCTCGCGCTTGATCTCGCTCTCCGGCGGCTTGGGCTCGTTCTTTAATCTCAATGGTGTGCCTATAATGATTCCACACAGTCAGCTTTCTACCCTCGAATTTTATACATGTAGCATCAACTTTGAATTGTAGAAACTCACTTGATGCATGGCAGGCTTGAAGCACATTCAGTGCCCGTCTCATATCGCCCTTGCTCAGCTTCACCAGTGCATCCACAGCCTCGCCCTGAATCTTGACATTCTCCTCCTCCACCACCTTCTCCACCAACACTCTGATATCCCCTTCCTTCAACGGACTAAATCTAAATCTCGTACAACGAGACAGCAGCGCGGGGCTGAGTTTATGTGCGTAGTTGGCAATGATGCAAAATCGTGTGTTTGCCGTGTACTTCTCCATGATTCTTCGTAGAGCCATCTGTGCAGTGTTTGTCATGGCATCCGCCTCATCCAGGATGATGAGCTTGAAGCCAGCAATGGAATTCGACTTGGCTGCGCCGCCGCTCATGGAAAAGATCTGTTTGGTGCTAGCAAACGTCTTGATCTGCTCTCGTACCACGTCGATACCTCTGTCGTCGGAAGCGTTCAGCTCCAGCACCATCTGCCGCATGTTGGAGACGCCATAGATCCGCCGCGCGAGGGCCAGGATGGTCGATGTTTTGCCCGTGCCAGGCGGTCCGTAGAGAAGCAGGTGAGGCAGGCGGTTCTGTTCGACAAACTTGTTGATGGTGGCTAGGATGTCTTGGTGACCAGACACATCGTCGAGCGTTACTGGTCGGTACTTTTCAACCCTGCAAAGTAAGTCATCAGTGGCAGTTCTGGCCAATATCTCTCAAAGGACACCCCGTACGCACCATGGTAAGCTGTCCTCGGCTTCAACTGGTAGATTGGCAGCACTCCGCTTGCCCTTGGTCGCCTCAGCCGAAAATGTGATATCGGCGGACGGCGCAGGGCCATCGACGTCCATCTCGTCCTCGTAGTCGGACATTGTGGAAGAGGGCAAGTTGGGGATCGCAATTGAACAAGTGATCCAAGTCTCTTTGAAGTGATTGCACTGGATATCCGACCTGAGAATGAATTTCCCGTTATCTGACAACGTGCATTTGTCGACCTGATTTTTCCCACCATGCGCAAGGCAGACGAGCTACAGCACTGACACGCGCCTAGACGTGTTCTGCCCATTAAAACCCCTGTAACTGTGCCACAGCCATTAGCAGCCAAGCCACCCCACTTAAGCAACGAGCCACATGATACTCTTGATACTGTAGCTCGCGGGAGTGAAAACACGACGTAACCTTTCAACTAAATATAGTATATAATATTATGGACGATTGTTGTGATAATTTCTGTTTATCCTATCTTGCCCACTGTCTCTGTTCAATATATACAAAAAGGCAAAAAGAAAAAATGGAAAACATATAATACAACAGGGCAAGACAGGAGCCACCAAAAAGAGCATTATCAAGATGCATGCTTTTCCGTTATATCGCGAGCCAGCTTGTCTTTAGAAGTAATGCGAACCCGTCGCCGTGCCAGAAAAAATAGAGGTGTACGCCCCATGAATAAGGAACAACACTCCCTTCTCGAAATTCGTAAGAAGAAAAAAACGCCCCTTTGCATCCTTATATTCGTCAAAGAGAATATGTTTAAAAAAAAAAAAAAAAAAAAAAAATT
>KQ479114.1:277714-324222 GCA_000331835.2 Trichoderma hamatum GD12
AAAAAAAAAAAAAAAAAAAAAAAAATTGCAACCCGCCGTGAACCTGATAAACCGTTCAATTCGTGGCGAGCAGCTTGTCCCAATCAACCGCCGTATGGACAACGCCGAGACCAAATAGATGGAATAACACCGGAATTCCTGAGACTGCAAGCCATGAGATTCCTACATGGTTCCATCTCGTTAGCGGACACTCAATATCCAAGCTGGCAAGTTCAAAAGCTTACCTGAATAAACCACAAGTTTTGTGACAACTTCGACATCATATCTCACTCGTGGCCTTATCAGTTGAGAAAACATCTCCTTTTCTTCACGCGCATTCTCCATAGTGAGATAGATTTCTGGATTCCCATTCTCTCCCCCACCTTGCATGACAAGGACATCATTCGGGCCTCTCGGCGGCTCATTATCTTTGTATGCTGGCTTTTGAACTCCAGAAGTTTGGGCCCCTTTGCCTGACTTGTCTTCATCTGTCTCATTAAGATCCAAATTGTTTGGTTTACCCCCTAGGCCAGAGTTGCTTCCAATGCTGTCCCTTCGTTGCCGGTCTCGGTAGGCCAAGGTTTCGTAAGCATCTGCTGCGCTCTGTGGTCCTATAGAGACGGCTCGTCCTCGAGTTGTAGGGTGTCGGATACTCTCCACCATACGAGGGAAATCAGAGGCCTTGGGGAAGAGGGTATCCAATCGCGATCCAGGAGGTACAGATTTGTACTCGCTGGCTGGTGTAAAAAATCTTCGAGGCAAGCTAAATCCGGTCGATTCAATAAGGCGGAATACGTGAGGCAACACTTTGAGCAGCGTGGGCTTCATGGTTTCGCGCCAAAGAAAGACGACGACGACTCCAACTACCATCCTCGCCGCGACAACTAGCCATGTGTACGGCAAAGCACCCATACTAGCCTCGACGTAAGCTAGGAAAGATCTTCCAGCGGTCCAGGTCCCAGCCTCCAACCCGATAACTACACCAGCAAAGGCAACGCTATCATCGAAGCATGGGCAATCATCTGCAGGTTCGGGATGAATTCGTATAAGGACGATAATTACCAGGCCAATAAGGGCGGGGGCGGTCCAAGAGCTGGACTGCATAGCGGCATCCAGCGGCGGCCCGAAATGGTATTCCAGCAAAGAGATACCAGCCCCCATTATAGACCCAATTACAACATCCAAGAAACCATGCATACCGCAGTAAAGGCGTCCAAAGACAATCGAAACACCATAAAAGTACGACAGGATTTCGAGAAGCAGCTTTGTCGTATCAGAAAAGGGGTTATCGGGGCTGCGCAAGAGCAGAATGGCATAGACGGCAACGGAAACGGCGTTGGCGCTGTGAGTGGAAGGGAAGCCGTACTCGAGCGCTGCAGATCCAGACATTGTGATGCGGTGGAGAGGCGGCGACAGTGGCCGGGGCAGCGAGTAGAAATCCTTGACGAACCCTGTCCAGAAGACACCCAGCGCCAAGATATGAACCAACCTGCGCATGTGATATTAGCACCTCAAGTTTCCTAGCTCGAGCATTTGGATAAAGCGGCCATGCGACAAGAAAAGTGGCAATTCTGCCTCCGTCACAAACTAATGAAATCAAGATGATTTCTACATGTTCTACATGTGCAAAACTTACCCCTTAGCAAAGGCCGCATAGCCACCCCAGAACAGCATCGGCAGGAAGATCATGAAAAAGGTATGGGTGCCGAGGTTGGCGGTGATGGCGAAGTAGCTATCGAGCGCCGGCGTGCGCAGCTTGCTCTGGAGAGCAGCGAGATATGGCGTCTCCCAACGAACAAGAGGGAGAGCCTGTTGTCGCAGGTTATATCTCCATTTTGGCAGCGCTCTCTTATCTGTAGGTGGCGATGTGTCAGCTCAGAGCTTCTAGATGCCAGTTTTCCACTTCATATCTCTCCCCGACTTTCTTTTTTTCCCTTCAACTTCCAACCCGAATTGTAGCCACCGCTAAAAGAAATAGAAAAATGTTTTTGCATATCTTCATTTTGCTGAATCCACCTCCAGAGGCCACAGTATATCGGCGGGGGGGCTGTTGCGTTGAAGAGACCTACAGTGATCAAGGCTCCTCAGCCCCGCGTCGGGGACATCGCCATTCTTCTGGTGATGATGCGGCGGGGCATCGCGTCGCGTGCCGTTCATGGTGGAAATCCCAGGCACTCTGCAGTGCAGTCGGGAAAGAAGAGCTCAGTGTATCGTCGTGAGACGAGCTCGGGATCCGACATGGAGTGAGAGTGGAGGGAAGAGGAAGTGGGAAAAGCAAGGACGTGACCCGGTCTGTTAGTGAGGTGGGAGTCGCAGTTTTAGCTCTAGTGAAGTGCGAATGCGACGAGAGCCCTGGCGCAAAAAAAAACCGGCACTGGGGGATGGGGATTATAGAGGGAAAAAACAGGAAGCCGAAGGCAAGCCACCAAGCCCTGTAATAGCTGGTGCCGTCATCTATAACGAATAAATTTTACTGCTGCCTGCTGAATTATGGGAATCATACTTTTCCTCCATACTCTACGAAAGCAACACCGGTCAATGCCCGATTTTAGAATTGTACCACATCTGGGCCCTCCTTCGAGATTGGTAATGTTGGGCTCCCACCAGCAAAACCACCCACCAGCAGAAGGGAAAACGGCCGCTGTGACAGCCCGCTGTTGGGCTGCCTATTGTAGATCCCTCCCAGCGCTACTCCGCTCCGAGGTAAGCCAAGGAAGACGCCAAACAGCCCCTGGAGTCTCCAATTATACGAGTCGAGTAGAGGAGTGCAAGCTGATCTACTGCGACTGCCGCGGTTGGCGCTTGCTAAGGATGACAATAACACCACTGCGAGATGCAGTATAGATGCAATGCCTCGTGGGAAGAATGGCGCAGTGCTTCCAGAGCTGCTTGGCTCGGAACAACATCAGCAGGAGTAGAGAGCAGTAGTAATAGGTATAATTAGTAGGGGCCTCAAAACTCCAACTCCAACCCTACTTGGAGAAACGAGACCCTTGTTTTCCGCCATGACATGCATGTGCTTCAATCTCTGCCGCGTAAGTAATCGGGTCCGCCGTTAGTGCTCTCGGCACGGGCAAGCCCCCACTGATTCCCCAAAGGAGCGCCGGCCAAATTGACTTGACATTACCCGTCCATTAGCCTAGAGAGGTAGGAAAATACGCAACACAGCAGAGCAACCAAAACACCATGGCCTTGTCATTTGCCGGCAGACACTGCGTCGTCGTCGGCGCCACGGGCGTCATTGGCTCTTCCATTGCAAAGGCATTTGCCCAACATGGCGCCGTGGTATCGCTCCTCGGCCGCTCAGCCGTCCAGGTTCGCCAGAAGCTAGAACCGCAGCTTCGTCCCTACAGCCTACCCGAGACTAGCGATGGCACGGGAAACGCCGCCACTTCGGGTGCCATTCCTTCGGCTCACAGATTTATTCGTCTTGATGCTTCAGATCGGGAAGAAATTAAAGCCTTGTTTAGTTCACGGGCATCGTTATCCGAGGTAAATACACGTATTTGTAATTTTAATAGACTGAAGCGAGCTATTTTTGCTCTTATACGCAACATAAAGTTTATAAGTCTGCCGTATTTTACTCTCAAGAATGGGATCGTTAACTCAAAATCAAATTAGTCTCACGGGGATACTTCGATTGGACCCATTGACATTCTCGTCAACTGTGCCGGCATCTCTCAGACCACTTTATTGAAGCGAACTCCTGATGAGGAGATTTCAAGTATCGTCGACACAAACTTACTTGCCACGATGCTGGTATGCAAGCACGCAAAGATGAGACCTAACGGTATGTCTCTCTAGACCCCTACTGGTGCTTCACATGTCTCATCAGCTTAACTAATAACTCTGCCTTTCACTTAGGCTGTATCATAAACGTTTCTAGCCTCATGGCTACAAAAGGGGGGCTTGGCGCCACAGCTTATGCTGCATCCAAGGCTGGCGTAATTGGTAAGAGCGGATCGTATTGTTATATCTCCAATTTTTTTTTATATATTAACATACATTGTTTTTACATTTCATCATGTGGTAGGAAGCTAATCTTCTCCAAGGCTTTACCCGTGCCCTGTGCCGTGAGATGGCGTCTCGCTCTATCCGTGTAAATGCTCTGCTGCCCGGTTGGGTTAACAGCTCCATGTGGACTGGTGTGTATCTTCCTCCCTCCAGCCAAGTTTTTGCTCTCTCGTGATCCATATAGTATAATGCCCTCGTCTCCGCTGTACCCAAGCTAATGTACATCTCATAATAAGATCTCAAGCCAGAAATTCAGCAATCTTACCTCAAAGATACGCCTCTTAATAGAGTAGCGGATCCCGCAGAGGTTGCTGACGCCGCTCTATTTCTAGCGTCCAACGGTTTCGCAAACAACTGTATCCTCAACCTCGATGGTGGGCTGAGTGCTGCCTGAACACAGGCGCAGCGAGTCTATGCGTGATACTGTCATCAGTCGTCAATGACGATAGCACCACCGGCGTCTTCTACAACGACTACGTCATCATCTGTAGAGCCGATGATCTTGGCCTTTTTGAAAGGGGGGCTTTCATCATCAGGGAGCGCCCTCTTAGTGCCCTTAGATTCCTCCATCACCACATCGTCTAGAGAATGCTTTCCGTTTTGTTGGCTATGGCCGTTGCCGTTGGTCTCAGCCGGCGATGATTTCTTTGGCTTATGAGGAATTTCAGGGCGACCGGCATGTACAGGACGGAAGGATTCTTTTTGATTATCCAAGATTCTGCGATCAATTAGCATCTTTCTGACAATAGCGGATTTTCTGTTATTCGTTAAATTCATACCCATCCTGAATATCAATCACCACATTGACGAGCGTATCTTCATCATCCTCATCAGTGACAGTCAGGAAACTACCTCCTTTGATGCCTGCGGAGTTGTTAGTTTTGCTACAATGAACAAAAAAGGACTTTGATGCCGTACCAAGTTCTGTGAGCTTCTTCTCGAGATTATCCGTCTCGTCAGGATCATATAATACGCCCACGTCGTTGCTCACGGAGAATTCTTTATCTCTATAGCCAAACTGATTCTTCACTAAACCCTCGACGATATCGTGCAATGTTGCTCTACTTAGGTCGGCAATAATGCTGGTACAATAAACGCCACAGACCGGACATTCGGGGTTCGGCTCTCGATTCCTATCCGGAGCCAACAATCTTGCGTTGGCAAAAGGCGTTAAGAAAACTTCTTTAGCCTGCGCATATTCTCCCTTGAGCACTTTGAAGGATTGCAAAACGCAGAGGCCTGCGACAATAGCATTTGTGGTAGCAATCGCCGGGATGATGTTGCCAGCCATCTGCTTGATATCGAAACGAGATTTCAAATCAATGCCGAATATGGTGGAGCGAATATTTGCACTTGATGCTACAAAATCCAGCGTATCGTCATCGTCTTTGTCAAAGGTAATGGTTGGCTCGGGCGACCCAGCATCCTTTGTCGCTTTCAGCCGAAGCAGTCGCTTGCTAAGCCGTTCAAGGCTGTCATTGAAGACAATAAGACTTTCTTCAAGGGTCCAGATTTTCTGTCCGTCTGCCAGTATGGCATCTTTTGACTCGAGGCTCTGGCTAGCTCGCGCGAGCACATCATCGTACTTGAGTGCTTCAGGAGCGCGACGCGATTTCCACATGTCTTCTACAGACCGCAAGCGCTCGATATCGGAATTAAAGACTTTGTCGAATAGCATTTTCGGGAATTCGGGTGTTCCAATTGCGTCTCTAATTTTCTTCAGGGCCTCTGATTCTTTCTTCAATTCCTCAATTTCCTGGGCTAGTAGTCTTTATTTAGCGTGCAATCTCATCGTAGCATATATAGTTGGAATCCCACCGTTATCCGCATCTGCTGAGTGATCGAAAGCTGATTCATCTTCGCTGACGCCAAATATTTCACTGAAAAGATGTTAGACAAAACTATGAAGAGAAATGAGCTCCATATACGAGAAGATGCTCCTTACTTTAGCAGATAACTTTTGCCCCAAACTATGCAGTGGATTGGCTGGCTCGGTGTGCTTCGAATGGTACAGACAGGGAAAGATTTGGGCGTCTCTTTGGGAGTGCAGTCATAACAAGCAGTAATGCCCTTTTTGATGACTTGAACTTGGCCGTTGAAACCAGTCGTTCCGCTCTCAATCAGCGGAACATCTGCCGCCAAGCACATCTTGTTCACGTGCCGTCTGGCGTCGAGGTTGTCTAGAGCATTGAAGACGATCTTGAAGTCGCGAAACCAGGGAACGCTAAACTCGGAGTCTTTGATGTTGGCGTGATGCGCAACAATTTTTACGTTCGGATTGAATCTCTGTGCCGCCTCTTTTGCAACCTGCTCCGTTAATTAGCATTGCGACAGCTATGTGATATTGACGCAACCTCGGCATCCAACGCACCAATGATTTTGATTTCTTGATATGTTCATGTCGGAAGAGAAACTGGCGGTTGAGGTTGGATAGATCGATCGTGTCGAGGTCGACAATGTGAATCTCGCCGAAGCCGTTGAGTACCAGATTTTTCAGAAGCTCGCATCCGATGCCTCCAGCGCCCACCATGAGCACTCGCGCCTGCGAGTCAAGTTAGTATCTGAAAGCTGCATTCGCGAAAAGCAAGTGGGGAAAATCCAATTAGATCGTAAGAAAGATGCAGAGAGTTTTAAAGGGCATAGAAATTGATTTCTAAAGTGGATTGGGGTACGGTGCAGGTGGGAGCTCTCAGACTTGTCACTAAACGTACATGCTTGACTGAGGAATTCAGAGATGCGCCGAGCGACTGGTGGTTAAATCTATCGCGTGTAGCCATTGCGTTTCGCTGAGGCGGTGCTGGATGCGACGCGACAATTCGTTGCGGCCGGTGAGGGTCTTGGGCAGCGGCAGCGGCAGTAGCAGCAGCATGAGGAGCAGTGGTCGGCATGCCATCGCCAGCCGCATCCGCGAGAGCTTCTCTGGGAGCCTCCATCGCCGCCATCAATGCAAGGGTCGAACGCAGCTAATAGCAGATGGTGGCGATGAAGATCGTTTGGGGATCGAATTTGGAGATGGAATTCAAAGGTGATCGGTCGCGAGCGAGAAGAGAGGGGCGTCGAATTGATTGCGCCAAAACCCGCCGATTTCCAGCTGTTGGTCTGGCGATGCTCGGCGCAGGCAGCTGCAGGGCGTTGAAGTACAGCGGACGAGGCAGTCGAAAAGCTGAGTTGCGACCAATTGGATGAGGTCAGAGGCCCCGGGGAAATAGAGCCGAGGGGTCCGTGCGCTGAGCATCAACTGATAGAGAGCGCTAAGATAAGAGTCGTTGAACGGGAAGAGGTGCGACTTGAGACAAGGCTGTGTGTGCCTGGACGGGACGGAACTTTTTTTTTTTTTGCGACGTGCTTGGGTGATATATATGAGATGTAATAGAAATCAACGGTTAGCAGTAAGCTAGAAATATTATAAAATCCAAGACTTGGTTGTGTAGTGTAGCAGATGCGTAACTATTCAAAGCTATAATAGCAGATTTTACAGCAGCAAGCCCTGGTTAGGCGTTGATTTTAAGCACCAGTCCTCCACTCAGCGGGGTGCTATTCACAGCGTTGCACTCGCAAGTGAGAATCTCATTCCACATCTCAAGTTAACGACATCTAAGTCGAGGTTAACTAGACCAGCTCCCAAATTATAATATCATCATTCACATTCCCCCATTCACCCTAAAATGTCCGACGACGAGGTGGATCTTGAACTTCTCGCCATTCTTCGGCAGCACCTCCAAGGCGTCTCTATCAAAGATGAAGAACCTGAAACAGGCGTCCTTGCTGATGCTGAATACGTCTACGACCATGGAATCGACGTAGCCATCGATATGCGCTCAACAAAGAGTGCCGCAGAGTCCATTTATGCCCAGATGCAAGAGAAGAGCTATTCTACTTCTACCTGGTCATCACACGAGCTGCACCCCAAGGCCAAGGATGCAGCCACGGCCGCTTTCATCTTCACCATGGACCTGCTCAACTTTTCATTCTGGTCTGAGCTGCCTGATGATGAGAGATTTGCTATTGAGTATAAAGGGAAGAGATGGACGGGCTACTGGAGTCTTGTAGCGGCAATTCAGAGAGCCCTTGAAGAAGGTCAGTGACCGGTTTCTTACATGACACAATTGATGACCTCACCTAACCATATTTCTGTGTAGATATCCCCATTACTGATCCTCACTACTGGCAAAATGAGGATGAGTGTAACTTGGAGTCCCTGAGACACGTCTTCAGATCCTGCACAGAGGAAGAAATGCCTCTGCTTCAAGAGCGTCTTGACTGCCTCAGAGAGAGTGGTAATGTGCTTTATAACGTACGTCCTAATTCCTATATGTCCAGTTCCAAAATGGAAACGTTTACTAACTAAAAGAGCTAAAAGAAATACGAATGCTCCGTCGTGAATCTTATTTCTGCCGCCAAGGGCTCCGCGGCCCAGCTAGTCAATATTCTCGCCAGAGACTTTGACTGCTTCAGAGACGAGCACCCGTTCGAAGGCAGAAAAGCCCCTATCCGTATTATGAAGCGTGCCCAAATCTTCGTTGCAGACATATGGGCTTGTTTCGAAGGCAAATCATATGGCGAGTTCCGTGACATTGACAAGATCACCATGTTTGCCGATTATCGCGTGCCGCAGATTCTCTCTACCTTGGGAGCTTTGTATATCGGCCCGCAGATTGACGCGGCGATTCGCGACAAGAAGCTTATTGAAAGCGGAAGTCGGTGGGAAATACAGCTGAGAGGTAAGAGTCATATTATCCAAAGTATGTATTAGTCCTGCTGACAGAGGTTGGAACAGCTTGCAGTATCTGGTGCGTCGAATTAATACGGAGAGAGATCCAGAATGCGCACCCAGATACCCATGTTAATGCTATTTTGATCGACTTTTTCCTTTACGATACGATGAAGGAGATGGAGGCAGCAGGGAAAGAGTCTATTCCTCACCACCGAACACGAAGCATCTGGTATTGATATTGTATCTTGAGTCGGGTGTTGGTCAACGGCACCTTGTATAAATAAAAGTCAATCACGGCGCACTATATTATAGAATTAACATTTGCATTATCTATGTATATCTACAAAGATAACATTATTCAGCCATCATATCCGCCATAACTCGAAAGAAATAAATAAAAATATAGAACAGTAAGACATTAGCTCTTGCACCCAACGCCGCCACCCGACATTCGAAGAAATCAGTCGCCTCCCATACTCTCATCCTATGTAAACAAAGCCGTAGCATTCATGATCCGATCCATGTGCGCAGTCTCCACCTCGACATTGTCCTTATTCTCCTCCTTTACAAGGACCGCCAAAACTTCAATAGGAGGATTCAAGCCCAATCGCTCAGCCCGCTGCCACCGCTTCAAGCGAGTCGTTCCGATACAAGGCTTCAGAAACAGGACGTTAACACATATCCATACAGGTACGATGTGGCGTTAAGATAGAGAAAAGAGAAAGAGAAAGATAATACTTACTCCGTATTGCGAGCTCACATCGAAGTACCTTAGCACTTTCTCGCCCAAATCGAGATCTTGCTGGTGCACTCGAGGTGCCTTGCGCTGCTTCTCAATTCCTTTCCAGTACGATTTGATCTGAGCATCGGTAATCTTTTCAGCTTTAAGCTCGGCCTCCGATTTCTCTGGAACTTCCTCAACAACCTCTTCCACTTCCTCCTCTTGCTCTGGCTCAACAACATCGGGTTCTTCTACAACGACATTGACAGCTTCTTCTTCTTCTTTACGGACGTCGTCTTTGACCGCTGGCCGCTCGGGGATGGTAGTTCTAGCAATTGCTGGCGCATCTACTACTGCTTTCTTCAAATCCTTGGGCACGGCCTTTGTGACCTTGCCCGAGAAGCTGATTGTTGACTGTCCCTTGGCAGGACCGGGGCGACCCCGGGCGCTGGCCGCTGATCTTCTTGTTGTAGGCATTGTTCGATAAAGATACCCCTGTAGCTATTATCGTAGTAAATCGAATACTTTGGTACAAGGTGGCAATTGCTCTGCCAATGCACGAATAAAATAATTGGATTGTATGGATCAATGGCTCTTGTTTGTAAGTTGGAGATCGTTAACGATTGTCCATATAAATGGGATGCAGGAACACACGTAAATCAAGTGGAGTTACTGCTCGGCTGCCTGCTGAAAGGTGGAGGACACGAGGGAAAATGATGCTAGAATGGCGCTAACGTTTGGCGGGGCAACGCGAGACTGGAACGACGTCACGTGGTAGTCATGGCATCTCAATATGGGAGCTTTGAGTTGAGGTTTCTGGAAGGACTGAGGCCGCTTTTGCGTTCATTGCGTATATAATGCTAAGATATCATTCTAATTCTTGTACTGCCCATGAAAATCTCAGCTTCCCGTTGCCTCCCTGTAGAATGAAATGCTCCTATTTGCGCCAGCCGTGCAGAACATTTCACTGCGCCCAGTCTTGGGCAGCCACCGGACAGCCCATAGGGCCTTGTCCGTCTCACTGTGCGTTGCAACACAAACACCGCGTTCAATTGACCACACTTTCACCTTGCCATCCATGGAGCCACTAAGGAGGTATTCTCCAGTGTCACTCCAGTCGAGTGATGTGATCCATGATGAATGTCCCGTAAGGTTGCCCACGTGCTCACCGTGCTTTGTGTCGTAAATGGCGATGATACCTGCGTCACCCGCTGCGGCCACTCGGGTACCAGCAGGTGATATCGCTACTGCTCGGACGGGCTTGGCAAGGCCTATAGTTTCATGTTAGAGGCCAAAAGTTCAAGGGGATAAGATAAAAGTGTAACGGACCGGACAGGGAATATAGAATCCTCCCCGTATCGTTGTTGAACACGTAGACTGAGCCGTTCTGATGCCCGCTTGCCGTGAATTTCCCATCTCTACTGAGATCCACGCACATGCCAAAGCTGCCAGAGCCTGCGCTGCCCGTTTCGTATTCCCGAATCTTGGCTCTGCTCCGATCTGCAACATCCCACACATTGATCCTGCCATCGTTGGTGGTGCCCGCCAGGTAGCCTCCATCCTCGCTGAGTGCAATCGCCCATACCTCACCGGGCTTGACCGTTGGGCCTGTGACCTCACCACCGTCACCCCATTCGCCGGTCTCTTTGTTATACTCCCATATCTTGACCTCCCCTCCGAAGCCAGCACTGGCGGCGTAGAGGCCGTTGCGCGATGTGCAGATATGGTGGCAGCCTAGTTTGTGGGCACCAGGTATGGACTGCTTCAGAGGGAAAGAAGGGTCAGTAGTATCGTGGACATGAAGTGTTGAAGAGCCACTAGCTGAGAGCAGCGTCTTCGGTGTTGCTGCCAGTGAGAATATGTCTGTGATGTGGGCTGCAAGCAATCTCTCATCAGCTGCCTGATCCTTGGCGAGTGGAATGATGAAAACTAACCGTCGTCCACCGTGTGGGTGGTTAAATATTGCTTGGACTATATGGTCGTATGCGTGAGCCTTTATGAATCAAGCCAATGTATTTGGTGAGGACCCTTACCATGGTTACTTTGGTACAATGCTGTTGTTGCTTGGTGGTTGTTTTTCACAGCGCTGTCTAGAAGCTTGGGGGCTTGTGAGCTGGTGGGGTTGATAGTTCGCTGTAGCATCAAACGTCAGATACGAGTATAAAAACAGCTACTCGGGCATTCTTCCATTTATATCATGCTAATTAGCTGCAATTGATTAATTTTCACGACGACTACGTATAAAATATTTTTACATTTAAAATAATCAGATTGGCTGTCAAGAAACTTTGTGCTACATCCTACGCAAGTCGTTTTGGCACATAATATTTCATGTATTCGTTATTTTTTTTATACATTTTTGGAGTATTCTTTTCTTTCTACTATC
The DNA here is from genome assembly GCA_000331835.2 of Trichoderma hamatum GD12. Taxonomy (NCBI): domain Eukaryota; kingdom Fungi; phylum Ascomycota; class Sordariomycetes; order Hypocreales; family Hypocreaceae; genus Trichoderma; species Trichoderma hamatum. The sequence continues at coordinate 289,529 of KQ479114.1, forward strand.
CAGTCCTCTATCCTGATTTTCGTATTGGTACATAATGACACAAAGCATTGGCTAAAGCAAATGCCAGCTGTTACGCTTGAGCTGGCCCGAGGTTGTAGTACATAGGCCTTTGATACAAGGTGTGAGAGGGAATCCAGCCGTCTATCAACCTGCGCGCTTAAAATGGACTGCTTGTAGGATAATCCTGACGCCATATTCTCTTCATTTCTAAAGGGAAAAGAGGTTAGCATTGCATCTAAATGCGGATCTGTTATCCCGTGACATACCTTCAAGACAGTGCTGGCATAATCTGTGCGTCCTCTTGATCTCTCCGCAGCCGGGACACTTGCACAGATGATTGACATCTTTCAAAGCCTTTCCAGCCATCTGCCTCGATCTCTTCTTTGAGTGAGAGACCTTGTTTTTGGGCACTGCCCGCAGGACTGACTCCCAAATATCGCCCAGCAGTCCAGGAATGTTGATGGTGACGCCGGGGATTGCGATTGATAGTGAGGGGAGGAATTTTAGGGTATATGGCGTTGTGTAGAATGTCGCCCAGCGAGAAACGGCGAGAGAGAAGGGGGAGGAGAGGCGAGGAAGGAAAGCGGTTGCTGCCATTGTGACGGTTTGTTCTCGATTTCTATATCGTTGCGTGGTGGTGCGACTTGCGCAAAACGTTTATGCGCACAGAGATCCGAATTCCAGCTCCTCAAAGCGAAACACCCTGCGAACAATTGTTCCGATCGAAATTTCTTATCGTCGACTCGGCTCGTTGTCTTGTCTGTCTACCGGCTCGATGCGAGGTTCGATTTGTCGTGGTTCATGATTGATGCACCTTATCAAGAAAATCGATCATCAAAATCTTGCGTCTAGCACCACATCCCGCCTAGCACCAAACCAGGTACCCCAAAGTACCCAAGTACCCAAGTACCGCCACAACATGCGGCTTCTCGCAACGCCTGTGCCGGGCTAACTGCCTTAGCACCTCTAGCTAGGTATAAGGGCCAATCACGAGCCTCCACAGCACGGATAGGTCTGCAGCCAATTAGCAGCTCTCTATGCTACCCCTGGCACCTTCCATTCCCCCCTTTCTCGTGTCCTGGCCTGCTCCTGCCCCTACGCCGAAATTATTGCTTGCACTACCTGGCAAGGCAAGAACACGCCAACTGGCCCAGTAAGGAGCCACCGCCAGCCAGTCCAAAAAGTTCCCCTTCTCCAGGATCGCTACCAGTGCCTCTCACAACCTCCAATTCTCCCCTTCAGGTTTCCGCTTTCTGAATTGCTGGCCCTCGCGTCTGCTGTCTTTCGTCTTTCACGCGTTTTCACCCACGCCCACGCTCTTTCTTGGAATAGGGAAGAATCGCCTTGTCCTTACTCCTTAACAGCATCCATCTTCATTCGTTTCTCCCAATCTCTTACAATCAATCACGATGGCCACCCCGTCCACTATCACGCCTGGCAGCCATGTCGGTTTCGACAGCATCACGTCGCAGATTGAGCGCAAGCTGCTGAAGCGTGGATTCCAGTTCAACGTTATTTGCGTTGGTAAGTGTCGCGCGATATTGAGGCGTCTTGGGGCTGGTCAGCCCATGGGCCGATTGGAAACTAACTGAATTGACAGGCCAGACTGGCTTGGGCAAGTCTACGCTCATTAACACCATCTTCGCTTCGCACCTCATCGACTCCAAGGGTCGTCTGCAGCCCGACGAGCCCATTCGCCAAACCACCGAGATCCAGGGCGTCTCCCACCTCATTGAGGAGAATGGTGTTCGCCTGAGACTCAACATCGTCGACACCCCCGGCTACGGCGACCTGGTCAACAACGACCGCTGTTGGGACCCCATCGTCAAGTACATCAAGGACCAGCACTCCGCGTACCTGCGAAAGGAGCTTACCGCCCAGCGAGAGCGTTACATCCCCGACACCCGCATCCACGCCTGTCTGTTCTTCATCCAGCCTTCTGGCCACTCTCTCAAGCCTATTGATATTGTCGTCTTGAAGAAGCTGTCCGATGTTGTCAACGTTGTGCCTGTCATTGCCAAGGCTGATACCTTGACTGTTGAGGAGCGATTGGAGTTCAAGGAGCGCATCAAGGCCGAGTTTGCCTTCCACAACCTCAAGATGTTCCCGTACGATAATGAGGAGTTTGACGACGAGGAGCGAGCTTTGAACCAGCAGATCAAGGTACGTACACAGTACACTATCGTTGCCACTACCCAGAAGTGTTTAACTAACATGCATGTTTCTTTACAGAGCTTGGTTCCTTTTGCGGTTGTTGGCTCTGAGAACAACATCATTGTCAATGGCAAGCAAGTCCGTGGTCGCCAGAACCGCTGGGGTGTCATCAACGTTGAGGACGAGACCCACTGCGAATTCGTCTACCTGCGAAACTTCCTTCTCCGAACCCACCTCCAGGACCTTATCGAGACCACCTCCCAGATCCACTACGAGACTTTCCGTGCCAAGCAGCTGCTTGCACTGAAGGAGAGCAGCGCACACGGAGGTGCCGCCAGCAGACCGATTAGCCCTGCTGCTGACCGTGAGATGAGCCGAGGCTCCCAGCGAATGGGTATCAACGGATACTAAATTTGCGCTCGTGCTTGATGTTTGACCAGTAGGAGAGTGATGGCGTTCTCTAGGTGGAACGGCGACCAGCCAGTCTTACGATTATTCTCACCTCGTGGGTGGTGTTATGCGCGTTAAAAAGTAGTGTATTTTCTATTTGGAGATGTGTGGACCAGATTTCTCTGCACCGCAATCCGACTCGTTATTCGCTCTGTTCTCACTCAACCAACGCAGAGAGGCGAGAGCACTGAGAGGCGGAACGCGATTACAAAAGACTGGGCGCGCTCTCACCAACCATGCGACGTTTATAAGGGCAGCATGAAGTCTACCCATCGTGAAACGCTCCGTGGTCCAACGTATCTCGTCTGCGGTCTTTTAATACGCATTTATTTTGTTTTTAGTAGTACCATCGGAGCCTTCCTTGACCATTTTCTTACGTTTTAATCAGATCCCCATACCTGTACTTTCAATATACCTACAGTTAGTTGAGTCGCTAAGGAAGAGAGTGGCAGAATGGAAAGAGAGATAAAGAGAGAGAGAGAGAGTATGATATGTTGATTAATTTTGCATTTATCTCCTATTTTAATATTTCCAAGCTTGTCTCTATTTTGCGAATCAATTGGTGATCCTTGCGTCTTTGGCTCTTTCAACAGCGATAGAAATGTTTTAAATGACGCTCTTTATCTATACTGCATAAGTAGGTAGGAAGAAAAGGACTTTTTGGTGGGTATTTGCCATGAAATCGTATCGCGCAGTTTTTGATTTTATTCTTGAGACTTGTAAACAAACTCCTCAAACTTCTTGTAGGATTCCTCGAGGTCATCGTTGACAAGAATGATGTCATGAACGCCGGGTGTCTTTGAAAACTCGAGCTCCTTTTGGGCCTGAGACAGTCTCTCCTGGATGCTCTCCTCTGTTTCGGTGCCTCGGCCGCGCAGGCGCTGCTCCAGGGTCTCAATTGATGGCGGGGAAACGAAGACGTAGCGGGCCGAGATGCCAGAGTTCTTGATTTGCTTGACGCCCTATATTTTTTCAACCATACATTAGTCTCTGAACTCGTTTCATGGACAGATACGGGTCTTTTGGCTTCTGGCGAAAGAAGCCATTGCGGTTAGCATTACCTCCATCTCAATGTCCAGCAGGACGACCTTGCCCTTCTTGGTCTGCTCCTCGATGGTCATCTTGCTAGTGCCGTAGCGGTTGCGGCCGTACTTGGCGTGCTCGACGAAGCCGTCCTTGGAGATGAGGTCCTCGAAGTCCTCCATGGTGACATAGTGGTAGTGGACGCCACGCTCCTCACCGGGGCGAGGGTCGCGGGTGGTGTGTGAGACGGACAGGCAGAAGGTGTCTGGGTGGCGATCGAAGAGCATGCCGTAGAGGGTTCCCTTTCCGACGCCAGAAGGGCCGGAGACGACGATGGGGCGGGTGTCAGAAGGAGCTGTTTTGTTGGAAGAGGAAGAAGAGCCAGTCAGCCAGTCTCTTTTGGATTCTTTGGAGGGGCGTTGGGAGAATGCTCACGGGTGGCCATTGTGCTTAGCGGTCGGATTACGGAGGGCCGGGAGATGAGTGGGCGAAACGTTGATATGGCAGGGAGGCGGAGAGGCATATGAAGGTTGTGGTGGGAGATCTGAAAGATCGCGGGATCTGGACTATCAACTTCGTGTCCCACTAATAATCACTTCACCGTATGTAGATAGACATAGAGGCTCTAGCAAACTTTGGGAGGGGTGGCAGAAAAAGGGTCCTGGAGCAGAAACAGGCAGGCGGTGGGTGTGCAGACTGATGGACCAATCAGACGCGGAGGTGGGCAGCATCAATTACCCTGCAGAGCAAATCGGCTTTGCTGAGGACATGAAGCCAGCCAGTCTTACTGCTTTGGGCCACAGAGGTCAGCCCCTAAATGGGACGACGGGCAGGGGATGGGGACGCTCATTTTAATTTTCCCCTGCGCTGGAGAAAAGCGAGATTCCGGGGAGCAGACTGGACGAGGGACGCCACGCCCAGAAGAATGCCCAAGACCCTTGGAGTGTTTGCATTTTATGAGACCAAGAAGGCTTCGCCCCGTGCCAAGCAATCGTGTACACGTATCAGAGATTGATTGTGCTTTTTCTGAGGTTGAATTAAGGTTCTGGTGAGGTCATTGGGAGGCTGAGCAACATGTCTAATTTTACAAGGACGAGATGTAAAAAGTAAAGCGCAAAGAGTTTATTTCCAATTCTCTTGGCCTTATTTTCCTGTGCCTTTTGAGCTCCCTGATACGATGCGAATGGCGATCTAGACTCTGCTTGGCAGTGCTTGGCTGGCCTAAATACTAGTACATCTAGTACATCTACCTAGTACATACAAAGTACATACGAAGGACGAGTGCTTCATAGGTACAAAGAGATCCAACAAGAACAAGGCAAGACTCCGCGTGCAAGTCAACAGCGCATTTCGCCACGGCCAATTTTTCTGATGCACAAAGGCATAAATACGGGGTTACTTCGTCGCTAATGGTGGGCACGACTTTGCTTGGGCTGGCTCTGCGGCCATTTATACGAAGCCTGGGGGGCACAAGTATAGCTCGTACCTGCTCTAATGGGGAAATTATCGATCTCTTAGTTCCGCCGACTCGGCGTGCGCGGTAGCGGACACGAGGAGGAACATTTTATTGCTGCTTGTAGCTTTATTTTTCGTGTCTGCCTGGGCATGCATTACCATGTAGGTTGGATGGGGATCTGGAATTCGCAGGAAGAAGCACGCGATATGAGTGGTAGGAACAAGATGAGATCAACGCTGAAGACAAGAGTGCAGAGACGCAATTAGAGAAAGGGAGAGAGATCATGCATGGCCTCCTGAGTAAAGTCTGCGCCATGCTGTGCCAAGTAGTAGCCAAGAGGCCATAAAATGGCGGGATATGAGAGGCATTTCGGCAGCCTCGTATCCTACGGGTCTTTGTTAGCGAGCAAATGCTCATCTTCCACCATAGGCGAACACCGCGGAGACGACGTCCTCAAGAGCACTATTCCTAACACAATACGGCGTACTAACAGCACTAATCCCCTAGCTCATGCTGCACACCGAGCACTGCACGTAGTTCGCCTCAAGTAAAAACCGCGACAAACCAGATCAAAGATCTAAGCTGAGACAGTCCGTCTCACGCTGAGGCTCCCTCTTTCACGCCGCCGCCTCCACCAGCTGCGACGGATCTGCAGCGCCCAAATCAAACGTTCCAGCGGGGCCCCGCCCGTTCCTGGCCTACCGCACTAGCGCAGCGGCAATGGTGCCATTCAGGCGCGCCAGTGGACAAAGAAGGTGCCCTCCAAGACGAGGCCCTGAAGCATTGGCAGGGCCCTGGAAGAGGTCTTGTGAGCGCTACCGAGCACTACCCAGGCCTGCTAGCACTACCTGTAAATGCCCCCCCTGGCCCGCATGCAATTGGCGGGCGGGCTGATCAAGGGTCCATGCGCCCGAAACTACTTGTACTTACTGCTGGCCTCCCGCCCATCATCGCATTCCCTCCCAGCTTCTGTCAAAGACACGTTCGCGCTCGTTTAGAACAAAGTCGCTCTTTTTGCTTTGCTCGCAGAACCGCCTCTCGAGCTTTGGGGAGTGCTTATTTTTTTAGGCCTCCAGTCATTCTTTTGAAATTGTTGCAGAAACATTAAAGCTCCTGCTTATTCGCCTGGCCCCCTTTGTGTTTCAGACGTGTCCTCCGCTGTCTCGAGAAATCACCATTCGCTTTCGCTTTTTGGAACTGCCAATATAATAAACAGAGCTTTATTGCTATTGCTTTCCTGTCGATACTTTATTCCTTTTCATTTTTGAGAATTTCTAGTATTCTTTACCAAACCGACATTAATCATGCTTGTAAGTGGCTCTCTCCCCCCTTGCAATGGGATGTTGTCGTGAGAGCCTTATTTCGATATGGCGCATAATCACCTTCGATCGTGCTACGCGACCCATTCGTCTACTTGCATACTCTCTTGAAATCCTTTCTTTTACCAACTGCTAACACGAAATGCGCTTCAGATGAAAGCTGCGCTCGTGGCCCTTGCCGCCACCACTGTGGGAGCCGTCAAGCCTCTCACCATCAAGGGAACCGACTTTGTCGACGCCGATGGCAACAAGTTCCAGCTTGTTGGTGTTGCGTACCAGCCTGGCGGTAGCTCAGGATACGACCCCAAGTCGGGCAAGGATCCTCTTAGTAACGCTGAAACCTGCTTGCGTGATGCAGCTCTTCTGCAGGTCATGGGTGTCAACGCCATTCGCGTGTACAACCTTGACCCCAACCTGAATCATGACGAGTGCGCCAGTATCTTCAATGCTGTAAGTCTTTTCTTTTTTGCGCTTCCTTGCACTGATGTTTTCTATGGCCGACTTCCTGCCCGCGCGTGTTGAATGCCGTAGCTAACGTACCCGCTTCTAGGCTGGCATGTACATGGTCCTGGACGTCAACTCTCCTCTGGTCGGCGAGGCTATCACCTCATTCGAGCCCTGGACGAGCTACTACGAGGCCTACTCCAACCGCACCTTTGCGATTGCCGAAGCCTTCGGCAACTACCCCAACACCTTGCTCTATTTCTCCGGAAACGAGGTCATCAACGACATCCCCACCGCGCAATTCGTGCCCCCTTATCTGCGCGCTGTCACCCGTGACTTGAAGAACTACATCAAGAAGAACCTCAAGCGCCAGATCCCCGTTGGTTACTCTGCCGCTGACGTTCGTGAGGTTCTGTGGGACACCTGGAACTACCTGCAGTGCTCCGAGCCCAATGACGATGGCGACATGAGCCGTGCCGACGTCTTCGCCCTCAACTCGTACAGTTGGTGCGGCGCTGACGCCACGTACAAGAGCTCATCCTACGACGTCTTGACCTCCAACTTCCAGGACACCTCCGTCCCCGTCTTCTTCAGCGAGTACGGCTGCAACACCCCCAGGACCCGCTACTGGAACGAGGTCCAGGCCATCTACGGCACTGACATGACCCCCGTCTTCTCCGGCGGCTTCGTCTACGAGTACACTGAGGAGGACAACAACTATGGCCTGGTCAAAATCAGTGGCGACACCCTGAACATCATGGGCGACTACGACCGTCTCAAGGCCCAGCTCGCCAAGATCGACTGGAAGACCGTTCAGTCCCAAAAGGCCAGCAGCAAGGCCCCCGCCGCCCCCAAGTGCACGTCCAGCCTCATCAAGCAGAAGGGCTTCGACAGCAACTTCACCCTGCCCGTTCCTCCCCCCGGCGTCCAGGACCTCATCGACCACGGCATCAGCCCCAAGCCCCGCGGTTCCATCGTCAAGATCTCCGATTACAACGTCAAGATGAGCGTCAAGGATTCCGAGGGTAACGCCCTCACCGGCCTCAAGGTTGTTCCTCTTGGCGATGACGAGTCCAACTTCAGCGGCAAGAACTCTGCCGACACTGGATCTAACTCTACCAGCACCAACCCGGGCAAGTCCACCACCAGCGACACCTCCAAGAGCGACGATAAGAGCGCCGCTGCCTGGACTCACCCCGCTTCTTGGGCCCTGGCTCTGCCCCTGGTTGCCATGCTCTTCATCTAAATTGGAGGTAGAGAGGCGAGAATAGTTCAGCTCAATCTTCAGTAACTATATTTATTCAGGGAGGAAGGAAAAGGGGGCGATACAGAAGAAAACTAATGAGGTTGCTTTAATGTAAATACATGTCTTTCTCATTCTGCTTTGGACCTTTAGATATCCCATTTAGCTCAGCCACGATGATGATTGTCTTCTTTATCTTGTCATTCTTAGGTAGGATGTTTTCATAAAAAAATACCTATTTATCTAGAGCGTATCAAGTACAGTACAATACAATCCATGGCTCCGAACTCCCAATGCCGGAATTTTTGAGAACATGTAGCGCGTGGGGGACCAGCCCCTGGATCTGAGTTTAGACGGCACGTACCGCTAGGTCATTTTTAAACTTTTTCTTAATTTTTTTTCTTCTTTCATTTTTTTCAATTTCCGTCATCATTCTGTTCGTTCTCGTCCACACTTTATTTCGAAGAGCCATGTCAGCCACTGTGGCTCTTATCCCTTGGTGGCTGGTCAATGTCCTTAGTCTTGTCCAAGCTGGTGGTGCACGACGGATTGGTCTCGCAGGGCAAGCAGTAATCGTGGGTGCCAAAATCGGCGGCCTTGCAGCACCCAGAGCAGCAATAATCGACAGGAGGCGACGGTTCGATTAGGCGAGCCATGCTTTTTTTTCTTACACCGAGGTTATGCAAGATGAGTGTGAAGACGATGATTATCTTGTCTCCCTATTGGCCGGGTTGTCACCTACCCCTTAGGGAATCTGGTTAATAACAATAAAGCCAAGCGCATAGACCTTGATGTGGATTGGATCTGGAAGCAATTGATTGCACAACACGACGACGGACAATTGAATAAAAGGGCACATGATCCCAAACACCCATGTAAACAAGGACGAAATTGACAGAATCCACACACCTTTGACGCACTGGCAGTGGATTATTGGTACCCACGTGCCAGCTCAGCCAGGTAAAAAGCAAAATTCGAGGTTTGCTGCTGGGAACTTGGTGTGTGGTCGGGCGCTGCGTCCCGTATCTGTCGTTTCCCTCGGTATCTCCCCGAAGACTTCTGGCGGTAAGTCACTTGAGATCCAAGTAGCGGGTGGCTTATATAATTGCAGGCAATGACGTGCGTTTGGCAGGTTCGCAGCGAAAGCGAGAGTGGGGGTGGGGGCTAGAGTTTGTATCGGACGCAGATCAATGTCTTTGTTTCGTCTTCTCCGAGAGGACCAAGGGGGAAAAGAAAGGGTTGACCGGCGATGGGAGACGAATATATAAACAACGAGAGGATAAACAAGAGCCAAGGGTTGTGCGGAGCAAAAAGATATTTTCCCCTCCTGGGGCCTGAATATTGCACGTTTCGGGGCGTCGTTTATTAGGGGTATGGCTGGAAGGTGGTGTGGGCGCTCTTTGCCATGTAAGTGCGGGCTTGGTTGGCGCTTGTTGTATGGGGCACGTCAAAAGTAAGAGTCACGAACGAGAGAGAACGATGAAAGAAGAAGCGGGACTGGCGAGCGAGAGACGAGGTTGCGGGCGAAGACGGAGAGGCTGGACGACTGCCGGCCGTTTTATATATACAGATACAGGCACTAGGCAGGTACTTTATGATTCGAGACTGACGCCATCGTGGGCAGAATCTCATATAGAATCCTGGTTAGCTTCAGCGTTACCTTATCCGGCCAAGGGAAGGCAACATTGGGAATTGGAGACAAGAAGAGGGGAAACAAGAGGGAAAGAGCCGCTGTGACCCAGGAAAGTTGGAGAAGCTGCAACTGCAACTGCAACTGCTGCAACTGTCACACCTCCGGGGCCGGCTCTATTGGACCGGGAAGGCACGAGATCGGATGGAGCGAGTGCTGGCTGGATAAGATAACGAGATTTCGACGGCAACAGCGGCTCCGGTCTGGCCTGGCTGTTACCCCGGGGCTCTTGCTCTTGCTGTTACCACGCTATTGAAGGGAAGAAGGGATGATGGAGGAGGAGAGAGAAGAGTGGAAGGAAGTCCTTGGAGCTGTTCCCCTCGATCCCATTGACTCGTCACATCAGGTGCTGCGTCACGCGCCCAGTCGCTGCGACCTGGCAAGGAAGCATCATCAGATGCATTTCAAAGGAAGGAAGCGAGCGAGCACCGTCTGGCAGAGTCTCACTGCATATTTTCTGAATCCGTCGCCTCATGCAGCCCGGAGGGCTGATCATGAGAACTTGTGGGCATCAGCCTGGCCGAAGGGCGGTCAGTTAGTCACAGCGGATGGCTCAGCTCAGCTTCAGCAGCCTCCTCTGCTGCCGCCTGCTCGTCGGTGTCTTTTCCCTCTCTCGGTCTAATGAGCCCTTCACAGCCCCTTTGTAAGCAGCATTGCCCTATCTCTGCTATCTGCCTAGGTGTACGAGTACCTATTATTTATAATCCATGCATCGGTCCGGGCCATCCCAGCCCGTGAGCTGACTTATATCACATCACTGTCACCAGAGGGAGCAAGAAGATGCTGTGCGGCTGACCTTTTGCAGAGGATTGAAGGCCTATGATGTGCAACACTGCGATTGAGGAGAAGAGAGCGAGTGATGAGTGAGGATGTGACGGGGAGAGAGGGGTAGATGGCTGGAGCAGCTTCCCATCTTAGAGCCTCCCACGAAGGGACAGAATCACTGAGATGGGCATTTCTCCCATGTCCAGGACTGTGCTGGACAGATTGAGGCGCTTTGCCCCCATTGGCGCCTATCGCGACGAATTCGCGTCAGTAAAGACCGACAACCCCGAGTATGGGGACTGCAGATGGAGCACCTACAGGAGGCAACAGATCAACGCAATGGCTCCCCTGGGGGCCACTTGGAAGTAAAATCTGCGTGAAAAAAAGTCGACATTCCTCGACTTGGGCCCGCCACGTGGCATGTGGCTCAGAATATTGCCGGATTCTCTCTCGCGCAGAGCAACTCTATATGCCCAAGTACGGAGTACATTGGTACTTTAGCCATCTGCGAAACACACAGATACCCTCTTGACAGGCTGGGAACGAGATCGGAATAGTATATCGCCGGGGCGTAATTTTGCTCCTCGGGTTCGAACAAATCTCCCATCTCGTATCCACAATGGAATCTGTTCCGCGGGTATGAACTAGGCACAATTCAGGCAGGCATCGCGTCTTTTAGACGCAAACTACGGCCTCGTCCATCTACTAAGGTATCATCTAAATGATGCTTGGGTATACTCGTACTGCGCAAGGGCACTTTTGTCATTTGATCCTATATGCAGTTCTCGTATAACCCACATTAGTGTCTGCTATTTTCTCTTGGCTTTACGTCATTTGGATGGGATGACAGAGGCTTGACAGCTACATCGGCTAAACGGCATGGAGATATCATATTGAATTTGTATTATCATGTTTGTTTGTGTCGTTTATGTCGTCTCCCACAGACATCCGCTTTCCCTTTATCCAGCCTTGTGCTTCCTTCGACACACATTTTTTTTCTTCTGTGAAAGTCTTCCCAAGGCTATAAAATAACAAAATAAGCTTAACCCACCATCCCGTCTAGATTGCAAAATACAAGAACGCAACAATAATAACTTGAGCCGATAAAAAGTAGCTATATCGTTGTCCGTAATACGACCCCCTTTTGGGTCCATGTTTTACTCCTTTCGCTTAAGCCTTGAACTCCTCCAAGTTGCTGCTCTCCCACTTGCCAGGGATGAGAGCCAGAGGAACAATACCAGAGACGTGCATCTCAGGACCAAAGATCTTGGCGTTGAGACCAAGCTCGGCGGTGGCAGACTTCATGTTCTTCAGACCCTCCTGGTAGTTGGGGCCGGCACGACGCACCCAGATCTGAACGTTGTGCTCGATCAGCTGAGAAGCGACGTCACGGAGGGCGCGAATGACACCCTTGAAGGTGCTGGCGACGTTGGTGAAGTTGGCAATACCACCACCGATGAACAGCACCTTGCCCTTGTCGGACATGGGAGCGCGCAGCATCAGGTCCAGGACTGTGCGGGCGTAGTGGTAGGTTTGTGACTCGGTGGGAGCACCAGAGTATTCACCGTAGTTGGCCAGCTCGTCAGCAAAGCCAGCTGAGGCAATGGCGTCGGCATAGACGACGGAAGCACCACCACCAGCAACCAGTGTCCAGATACGGCCAGCAGGGTTGAGAACGGTGAGCTTCAGGGAAGCACCAGTCTTGGCGTCCAGCTCAGCGATGAAAGCCTCCTCCTTGGAGAGCTCACGGCCGAAGGGGGCAGGGAACTCCATTGGGGGACCAGCATCGATGCTGACCTTGTCGCCACCAGGAGCAATGTTGGTGAGGCCAAGGGCAGCAGGAGATCGGGCAATAGCCCACTTGACACCGCACTCGAAGTCGGCAGTCTGGTCGAGCTTGGCAGCAAGATCCAGGAAGTGGACGGCAGCAGAGGTCTTGTCCTCGTTGGGGATCACAACCAAGGGGTTGATCTCGAGGTAGGTGAACTGGCAGTCCACATAGACGGCGTACAGCCGAGTGATGAAGTCAACCAGGACATTGTGAAGACCAGAGGGAATGTTCTTGAGAAGAGCAGCGGCGATCTCCTCATTGGAAGGGTACTCTGACAGATCCACGGGAATCAGGAGCTTCTCTGCCTTGGCGTCGACATCACCGACGTCAACACCACCCTCGTGGGTGAAGAGAATCCAGTCGCCCTAAAACAATTGAAAAGGATAATGTCAGTAAACATGTCTTGGGAGATAGCATATAATTGATAACATATTATGGGAGCTGAGCTGTGGATGGAGTTGAGATGTGGTAATCGCGCGAACAGGGGGTGCCGCTAAGTCCTGCCCAGGACCCTCCCTATTGTGACATCCGTTCGTCCGCCCGGCCTCTCGTTTCGGCAGGCTACGGGGACAAATTTCACACCGAGCGCAAGCGCCATGACCTGCTATATGAAGAAAATCCTTCTTTCGTCCGAAATCTTTATATCTCACCCATCTTCTCTTAAAATTCAACTATGAATTTCCTTCCAACCCTTCTTGTCATTCGCCATAAGAGTCACTTGACTCTACCCAGATGACCAGCATGTGGTACCTGGGCAGATGGCGTGTTTGTTGAAAGCTTTCAAGAGATGGAGTAAAAAAAGAAACAGAAATGAAATGAAAAGAACAGAGGAAAAATCACTCACATCACGGACTGAGTTGATGTTGATGTAGTACTCTGTGTCTTGAGGGTGAGGAACAAAGGGCTCTACCAGGAACTGTCGCAGAACACCGGAAACGTGCTCAACCTTCTGCTCCTTTCCAGCTCGCTCGGCAACCCAGGCCTTGGCCTCGGGCCAAGTCTTGTTCAGGGCCAACAGGCCGCTCTTGCCTCGTCGCTTGATGAGCTGATCGGGCTTTGCAACAAACTTGGCACCGGGCTGAAGAAGCCAGGGGAAGGTAACCTCGGCCTGGTTCAGGACGTCCTCAACGGCAGCATCCTCAGGGAAGGACAGTGAGGCGAGTCTGGCAGGAGGGTTGTGAGTGGTGGACGCAGGAAGGGGACTCGGCTTGATGACAGGAGCACGGGTCAGGTGGTAGTTGAGAATGGCCTTGCCATCGGCCTCGAAGATCGACTTGGCGGACATTGTGATGAGCTGTGTCTACGACGAAAAAGAATTCGGATGTGGGATGAGTGAAGGAAAGTCTAGTCTTTTATGCCGTCAGCAGATGTTGAGATACTCGACGATGGAGGGAAAGAAGGACGAGAATCAATTGCTGCTGCGCAGGCGCGAGTGCATTACTCAACCGCAGAGGCAAGCTTGGGCACCGAGCCGTCGGAGACGCAATTAAATTCAAAAGACGATAAGGAGGCAACACGCAATCTATCCTGGACCAGATCGATTGGAGGGGCAAAACCAGCTACACTTACCGCAAAGATGAGGATTCAAGCGACTACGACGTGCAATTGCAAAGTCGAAAAGCGAAAAGGCACGGAGAGCTGGATATCTGACGAAGAAGGGAAAGAGAAGGAAAAGTAAGCCTAAAGACCAAGAGGTGGATGGCAGGAAGAGGATGACTTTCAGCCTTTCAGAAATTTGGGCGACAAGACGACAGCTCCACGTTGGCCAGCTCGCAGGAGGGGTTTGAGGGGTGATGGAGCTCAGCATACAGATTTCGGGGGGCAGTACTTTGGGAGGGCGGTCAGGGGGGTACTTGGTGCCTGGTGCCACTAGAGGTCGGAGGGCCGTGCCAAAGTTGGTGGCGGCCGGGTGCGCATCTCACAGCGACGCCGGAAAAAAACCATTGGGGCGAGGGAAACTCAATGGGCTTGCCATTGCTCTAGCTTGAGTACTGGTACTTTCAGGAGTCGTTCCCCCCAGTTGTTGAGAAGACCCAAGTGGATCGCCATGATTTTGATTTTTTTTTTCTTCGCAATCGGAATTGGATCACTGCCTGCGTCGTTTTCGTTCTGACGCCGGGGAGTTCCAATTTACCAAGATGCGCCGACTGTCGCAGCGATGGCTTGCAAGGATCTCGGAACCGTATTTTCGGCCACCGAAGCATTCCGCGGGATTCTGGAACCTCCGATAATACGGGCTTATCTGGATTATGCCATGCCCGGGCCTACGAATGACTTACTTTCGGAGGCTTGCCCTGGCACATCCCCCTCTTGTTCCTCGCCCTCGCGGTAATGGACTGATCAGTGATGGGGTTTTAACGTTTGCATGGGGGCTGCAGCAGAGCCCAACAGAGACATGCTTTGCTGCAAAGAAGCCTGGGAGCTTGCTATTGAGCGGCTACTGGAATTATAGTGGGACAAGGCTGAGAGGGGCAGTTTTCGCGCTGTGTTGAAGACGTCTGCGGTGCTGGTGCTGGTAGCGGGTAGCTGGTACAGTAGCTGGTAGCTCAGGCACAAGCACAGCAAACGTATTCGTACCCGTTCCAAAAGCGGTGGGGGCTGCCGGCTCACTAACCTACAGGCCTGTCTAATCAGCGTTGGGTAGAGCAAGGGCCCAAAGCGTCAGCCACCAAAGAGTGGCTACCCCACCATCGCTGCCCCTCCATTTTCTAGCGCACAGCATTCGAGGTTCCAATGACTGGTACTGGGCCAGCATCTCGACTGCCGGACGATGCTAGCGGCTCGAGCTGCCTCCCAGATTGACTCGGTGCCTAATTTTGGGACTGGATCAGCACACGAGGGCCCCCAAGGCCTAGAGTAAGACGGATTCCCTTCAGCAAAGGCCTTTCTTCATCGACTCTTGACCTACCAGTTCAACCCTTCAATGGCAGGCATGCGCATCCGGCCAAGACAGCGTCCTCGCTTCTTATCTTGATTCAAAAAGTCAATGGGAAGCAAGGGGCGCAAAAAGCTATTCTTGTGGTGGGAATATCCGATACCGCATTCGTTGCAATGGAGAGTGGCCCGTTGAGGTACCGATACCACCGGGTCCAAGCCGTGTTAGTGGCCAGTGGCTGATGGACCGCGACCGGGTCTCTGTCCCTAGTTTGCTGCTATTGTGTCTCAAGCCTTACGACGCTGCTATTCAACATTCATGATTTACCCCAAAAATCTTCCCCAACTCCTTTTGTGGCTGTTGCTGTGCGGATTTGGCGCCTGGCTCCCACCATTCCGCCCCCTGAATTGGAAAAAAATATTGCTGGAATCTCTCTTATCTGCTGGGGGAGAAAATAAGAGCCAAAAAGAGGGACGCCATAATTAGACCGCAAGGAGCTGTGAGACGACATCACCGAGCACACCATTCCTACGGTCGAATTCTCTCTCGTAGTGCGTCAGCATCGGCGACTTGCGTTTCACCGCTAATACCGTCTTTCGAATTTTGGCAGCTCAGTTGTGTCCAGGGCCTGGATCGAGGTAAGCAGCTGTCATGCTTGTTTGTTTTCATCAGTCTCCCTCGCTTTGGCACAGGGCTGTATGCACCACACAGGCACATGCTGGTCCCCGATCGACGCTTTTGGGTTCCGTTAGGCGAATGCAATAGCAGCGCGGCTTCGCTGGCCGTGCCCCACTAGCGCCCTCAAGGTCCCCACCGGGCTAGCAATTCGTACCGAGTACGTGCACCACTCCTGCGGGCTGGTACAGGGCGCGCCGGTCGCACAGGGTAATACAGGGTGCTCACAGTGGCTTGTACTTGGCTGGGCGGTACGAAGTACATGTGCGGATACGGCGCATGCCTGGCAGCCCATCCGCTGAGCTTCGGCCCCGCTGTGTGCTTTTGGTGGCAGCTAAGCAGCCCTCCACGGTCCAGTTGTCACTGCTCTCCTGAAATCTGGCTGGTCTCCCGCCTCTAGGCCTCTCTCCCCCCCATTGAAAGTTGCTTTTTGTCAATTCCTCTCCTCCTTCATCTCTATCTTTCGCCTCATCCCCATCTCTGTTTATTGTGGTTTCTGCCTTGGTGGGCGCAACGCAGTACGGCTACCATCAGTCCTTTGTCCAAGCTCAGCTATTAACCAGTGCTTTTTTTCTGCAGGACACCCCGCCATTTTTTTCTCCTGCTTTAATTCTCTTTTCCCCTCCTCAATTCCCCCAAAACAGCTCCTCACGAGAAACCTCTTGACGAGCTCACGCATTCATCATGTCCGGCTCAAAGAATCTGTCGGCCAACGACAACATCCAGCGCTTTGCTGCTCCCAGCCGACCCCTCAGCCCTCTGCCCGAGCACGCTCTCTTCTCCGAAAAGACGCGATGCTTCGTCTACGGTCTGCAGCCCCGAGCCGTCCAGGGCATGCTGGACTTTGACTTCATCTGCAAGCGAAAGACCCCCTCAGTCGCCGGCATCATCTACACCTTCGGTGGCCAGTTCGTCAGCAAGATGTACTGGGGCACCAGCGAGACTCTGCTGCCCGTTTACCAGCAGGTCGAGAAGGCCGTTGCCAAGCACCCCGAGGTCGATGTCGTTGTCAACTTTGCTTCCTCCCGAAGTGTCTACAGCTCCACCATGGAATTGATGAACTTCCCCAACATCAAGACCATTGCCATCATTGCAGAGGGTGTTCCTGAGCGAGTAAGTCTTGTTTTACCTTTATACTCCCACCCCTCTCAAATTTTCGGGATTGGAGAAGCAGAAGCCGCAAAATAGCCCAATTGGAACCCAATTAGCTAACCACCTGTTAATAGCGAGCTCGTGAGATCGCCCATGTCGCCAAGAAGAAGGGCATCACCATCATTGGCCCCGCCACTGTTGGTGGTATTAAGCCCGGTTGCTTCAAGATTGGTAACACCGGTGGTATGATGGACAACATTGTTGCCTCCAAGCTGTACCGCAAGGGTTCCGTTGGCTACGTCTCCAAGTCTGGTGGTATGTCCAACGAGCTCAACAACATCATTTCTCAGAACACCGACGGCGTCTACGAGGGTGTCGCTATTGGTGGTGACAGATACCCCGGTACCACTTTCATCGACCACCTGCTGCGATACCAGGCCGATCCTGAGTGCAAGATCCTGGTTCTCCTTGGTGAGGTCGGTGGTGTTGAGGAGTACAAGGTGATTGATGCCGTTAAGCAGGGCATCATCACCAAGCCCATTGTCGCATGGGCTATTGGTACTTGCTCCAGCATGTTCAAGACTGAGGTTCAGTTCGGCCACGCCGGTTCTTTTGCCAACTCTCAGCTTGAGACTGCCACTGCCAAGAACCAGGCCATGAAGGACGCTGGCTTCTACGTCCCCAACACCTTTGAGGACATGCCCACTGTCGTCAAGGAGGTCTACGAGAAGCTCGTCAAGGAGGGCACCATTGTTCCCCGAGCTGAGCCCGTTGTCCCCAAGATCCCCATGGACTACTCTTGGGCCCAGGAGCTCGGCCTCATCCGAAAGCCCGCTGCTTTCATCTCTACCATCTCCGACGACCGTGGTCAGGAGCTTCTGTATGCCGGCATGCCCATTTCCGATGTCTTCAAGGAGGAGATTGGTGTCGGTGGTGTCATGTCTCTGCTGTGGTTCCGCCGCAGACTGCCTGACTACGCTTCCAAGTTCTTGGAGATGGTTCTCATGCTTACTGCCGATCACGGTCCTGCCGTCTCTGGTGCCATGAACACCATCATCACCACCCGTGCTGGCAAGGACCTTATCAGTGCCCTCGTTTCTGGTCTGCTGACCATTGGTTCCCGATTCGGTGGTGCCCTTGACGGTGCTGCTGAGGAGTTCAGCAAGGCCTTTGACAAGAACATGAGCCCCCGTGACTTTGTCGACAGCATGCGCAAGGCCAACAAGCTGATTCCTGGTATTGGTCACCGTATCAAGTCACGAAACAACCCCGATCTGCGTGTTGAGCTTGTCAAGGAGTACGTCCTCGCCAAGTTCCCCAGCCACAAGCTGCTCGACTACGCTCTGGCTGTCGAGACCGTCACAACCTCCAAGAAGGACAGCCTGATCCTCAACGTTGACGGTTGTATCGCCGTTTGCTTCGTTGACCTGATGCGCAACTGCGGTGCCTTCTCATCCGAAGAGGCTGAGGACTACATGAAGATGGGTGTCCTGAACGGTCTGTTCGTCCTGGGCCGAAGCATTGGTCTCATTGCCCACTACCTCGACCAGAAGAGACTGCGCACTGGCCTGTACCGTCATCCTTGGGATGATATCACCTACCTGCTGCCCAACCTCAGCGAGGGCCGGGGCACTGAGGGCAGAGTGGAGGTCCAGATTTAATTTGAAGCCGAAAAGAAATGAGAGGAGCGTTAGAAAATCTTTTATAGCAGCTGTGGGTATTGAATGGATTTGGGAAAGGATGGTGATTTGTAAAGAATTGAACAGCGCCACAAGTACGCTGCGGAGAAACATTATGAAGTATTTAAATCATGTTTTGATTTCATGACAATAGAACAAAAAATTAATTCACCACTACATGATTTCCCGTGACTATTATTCTTAACACTAATTGGCGAAGAGGATGAAAATACAAATGAATTGTTTGCAATAAACAAAATATTACTGAATAGGGTGAAATTATATCTTAGATAATACTCTTATGAAGCTGTAGTATGACAAAGAAATACATCATTTGAAAATTTGTCACGTGATCTACGCAAGGCTGTCCCTTGTGAAGCTAGGTGATATCTTATCGCGCAACCACCAGCAACTTTATCGCGGCCTCAACCCACTCGAAGAAACAAGCCGACCTGTAAAGCGACGAATTCTCCCTGTAGAGAGACAAAGAGGAGGCAGGATCGGAGCATTGTAACGCTGCAAGATATTATTCGTGTTACTGCTGGCGAATTGGACATTTTTGCTTTGAGGAATTGGTACGGACGGGGCTGCATCTTTTTGCTGTGGTGCATCATTTTTGCTAATCATGCGACAGCGACAATCGAACATCCACGAGCTATTTAGACAACGAATAAGCCTCTCCTCGCCATCCAAACACTTATATCCCATAAAACACATAAAAAACAAAACAAAAATCCACAATGTCCTTCTTCCGCATCACTCTCCACCGGTCCGCCATCGGCCTTCCCGAGCGCACCCGCGGCGTGCTCCAGGCTCTGGGCCTGCGACGACGCATGCAGACCGTCTTCCACCCCGCGGAGCCGCAGTTTGCCGGTATGATTATGAAGGTCAAGGAGCTGGTGCGCGTGCAGGAGGTGGAGAGGAGGTTGACCAAGGGCGAGGTCAAGGCGGAGAGGACGCCGGAGAAGGGATTCTATATTGAGAAGGCGGCGCGGCGGATGTGAAAAAATTCCCTATTGTTTGTTTGATCATGAGCGTTTTTGAGTGGCAGAGGGGGGGAGGGGGATTTGGGGTGCTCTTTGGGTAGAGCAGTGTATATATATATATGGCTTGGGGATATATCAAAAAGAACTGTACGATATTGTGACGGCAACAGTGTACAAAAGATGGAGATTTACTTGAAAAAAACGGTGGCATGAGAACGATGTGCGGTCGCAAAGTAACTGGGAATATAGACAAAAACAAAACGATTTGCATTACTTTGTAGCTATATCCATCTCCTGTCCTTCTCCCTTCTGCTCTAACTGTGTGATTGAAAAGAAGAAAATCACAATATCATCACATTAACACCTTGCTATCCAGTACCCATTACCGGCGAAATCCGTTAGCAAAAAAACGATAATCCTACAAAATAATGCCAAGGGGGTTGGTGAAATGGGGAACCAATTTTGAGCCAGCGAGCCGCTGTCACCGCCATTCCCAGCCCACTAGTTTGATACCAACTTTTGAAAAGCAACAAAAAAACACAGTGTAGAAAATAATATAGCCAAAAAGGAAGAATCCTAGGCATATATGAGCAGTGCCGTGGCGTTTTCTTTTAGCCTGCTCGTACAGATGAAGCAAGACACGATTTAAAAGCTTCTTGCTTTGTCAATGTACTCCTGAGATGGAGTCTCGTACTCGTTGACAAAGTACGTTTCGCAGTTGCGCCCTAGCCAGGAGGTGAATTTTCCAATCTCTTCTCTGAGGCGTGACACCGACTGCTGATCCATATTTGTCTGTGCGAGGAGTTCAGGTAATGAGACTGCGTGGTAGAATGTTAGCCAAAAGAAATACATTTTACCAATGTTTGAATAAATGTGATGCGGCATGAGACTAACCAATTAAGCGGGCAAGATGCTCTGCACCATAAACATCACAGACGTTTTGATACTGTGAGTTCTCCTCCGCGTTATCCCAAAGTTTCCGCACATCCATGTACTGGTGGCGTTCAAATCTAAATATCAAAATATTAGCATATATTCAACGAAGCTGAAGGGGAACCTTCACGTACCTGTAAAGAAGTATTCTGCTAAGAGCCTTCTCGAAATATTCCCTGAAACCGGCGATAACCTCTTCCAGGATGTCCATACTTGAAGAGCCCTCTTCTCTGCGTGGCCGCTCAACGGTAAGATAGTCTTCAAAGATTTTGGACACGGGTTTTGGATGAGGTAGAGGAACAAGCTGGTTGTTCTTCGTAATGTTCTCCCAATCATCGACGAGCATGGCCTGTACATGATCAGGAACAGAAATGTTGATCATTGGCTTGCTGTGGAAGGCGTCTTCCTGTGGAAATAGTTAGCATACATTTTGGCAGCTTATGGTACAATTGATAACGGTAGTAAGACAATGACGATGACGAAAGATGGAGCCATGGAAAACTATCGAAAGAAATGAGAAGCACAAAACGCGAAGGTTAAGAAGCTACTAGCTTCTATAAACCAAGTGTGGGATCATAAAAGCGCTCTGGGTATTTACCGGGTGGGATTGAGCTTGAGCTTGATCTTGACCGGGGGTTTATTGCCATTAATCTCGACTAGAGGCCTCTTGTCAATCAGCTTGATTTTTGGGCGCTTCTCGACAATCAGCTCGATAATTGGGCGCTTCTTGACAATAAGCTTAATCCGACGCTTCTTAGCGGGCGGAGCTGGCTCTGATTGCCCGATTGCCTCGGGAACCGCTGGCTCTGATTGCTCGATTGCTTTGGGAACCGCCGCTGGCTCTGATTGCTCGATTGCTTTGGGAACCGCTGGCTCTGATTGCCCAATTGCTTCAGGAACCAGTGAGGGACTCCTGGAACGAGCCCGTGGAGACTTCTTCTTCGTCGCCGATCGTCTGGGAGCAGGACAAAGGGCGTAACGATCGTCCCACAGAGGCCTGCCATTCTTACTAAGATAGCGATGGCCTTCCTTGGGCAGCTTGACCAAGTGATCGGGCACTTCCCGAAACCGCGTTGGCTTTTTATTTACCTTGCGGCGTGGTGGTTGGGAAGGCTTGGTAGAAGGAGGAGGGGGAAGTGGAAGAGAGTCTTCCGTACATCCTCGAAGGTTGGATGTAGGAGCCTGGTCTTGGAGGAAGCTCTTTGTGTACATTGCGAATTTGAGCGGAATAAAAGTGCTGTAAGTGAAATGAAACACGTTATGTAAACGTTGATGGGCAATAATGAGAATGTCGAAAGCTGAGAACAAGAATGTCGAAAGGAGAAAACATGTCGACGAGGAGAACGAGAAGACCATCAGCCTTCGGGCTCTCTCTCATCTAAGTTTGAACAAAAATATACATCTTTTTCAGGCTTTGGGGCTGAGCATTCTTCCAAATTGAAAATGCCGCCTAGCCATTATGAAATGGAAGCTTAAACAAGCCAAAGGTTCGTCAAAGACTCATGTTGCCAGAGGCGACGCGATATCAAAGTCCACTAGGACAGCTGTAGACTCAACTCTGCCCCTTGTTTTATAAAGCCAAAGACGCCGCCTTCCGACAAGAAAAAAGCCAAATACGCGCGCTTAAGCGCGTTTCCCAAGTTAAACAACGCCATACTATTCTTGCAAAGTGCCGAGAGAGAACTACTCTGACTCGTATGGCAAAAAACTGAAAGCTTCCAAGGAGACGCGGCCAAACAAAAGACTCTGAAAAACAAACGCCACAAGGAAAGAAAAAGAAGAGTAAAAATAACACGCTTTCATCGCAGAAAGACAAAATAGCCTCTGATGAAGGATGAAAGATATAACAATGAAATCCTCAGACGCTGAAAGGCAAAGTCAATTCTTACCTGCTCAAGGTCCCAGTCCTTGCCTCTTCTACCGCCCCTGCCTCCCTGGGTCACGGCCGAACTTCGCTCTTCGCTACCGCGCGCCGACTCGCCGCCACTCTTGACGACCTTCTTGGGGACCTTTGTGGTTTTCTGCATGCTGGTCTTGAGCTGCGCGTGTAGCTGCGCCGCCAGCTCCTTGTGCTCGTCGTCAAAGGGGCGAATGCGGTCCACAAGAACCCAGTCGTCCCACGTGTTTTTCCACCCTTTGTAGTGAACCTTGTACCGATAACCTTCATTGGGCTTCTCTGCGGGCTGCACATCCATGATCTTGGCTTCGTAAAGCATGTCCATGTGGAAGCACAAGACTTTTTCGTCCTTGCTGAATGGCGGAGGCGGCTGTTGTCGCGCAGGAGCCATGATGAAAATGAGAGTGAGATATCTGGGGCAATGAGTTTAAACGAAGATTCTGCTCTGAATAACGTTTGACTTCTCCTGAGGATAAAATTAAAATGACTAGTGAATTGTGTAAGATGAAAAAAGCCCTTCCGTGATAGCCTCTAGTGAGGTATCAAGATTTTGATGGAGATGGAGTTTGGAATGGTAGTCTGGAAAAGGACCAGTACAGGGAGACACGTGAGTGAGATGAAGTGAATTGAGCACAGAGTGGTACCCGGTGCTTGCCCCTGGTCTTTCCGGGAGCGATGGGCACTAATGCCTTCTAGCCCCAGCAGCTTCAGGGCACTGTGCTTGGGGAGATGTCGGCCTGCAATGGCTCGATACAGGCACCTGCAAGTACCATTGGCTTAAATTTTAGCGGGTAGCGGCAGCAAGCATGTCCAGAACGCCGGGAATTGCAAGGTCGTGTTTATAGACATGAATTTGCCAGACAGCGAACCCACGCGACGCGAAGCATCCTTACACCAGCAGCAACAATGGGAATAGTAGCGATGGTCGCTGACCACAGATCATTGAACACACAGTTTTGAAGTCATTAAGTCATTCACAAATTGACAACTTGGAACAGCCGTAGCGGCGAATTTTCACCAGGTAAAAATCTTTTCTCTTTATTTTCCCAGGTTGAATCGGGGGTATCTATTACTACAAATCCTCATAAAATCTCATCATTTACCTGTTTCATCTCACCTCATAAACGCCTTGTTGAAGACTTTTCGGATAACCATCCTTAATGAACTATGTCAAAAACCACCAAATATTTCTTCTAATCAGAAGAATCAACGCACATATGCATATGTTGAATGCTCGCCTGACCGACCTTTCCCGTATCCCAAGCGATGTTAAAAGAACCTTTTTTTTTTGTGCGGGTACCGTTGATAACCCGTTGTCATCACCTAAAACCATGCCCAAACGCCGATGTTGAAATCGTGCCTGGCTAAGGAAGCATTTCATGCTTCCATCAAAGCCAAGCCTTCCTACATTGCAAATGTAGAAAGAGGATAAAATTATTGTACTTATTTGGCGTACTTAGCACGGAAGTACTTGGTGGCGGCAATCATGTTGGCCAAGGCCTCCTTGGTCTCCTTCCACTGGCGGGTCTTGAGACCGCAGTCAGGGTTGATCCAGAGCTGCTCAGGCTTGAGGTACTGGAGCATCTCCTCGATGCGGTCCTTGATCTCCTGCTCGCTGGGAACACGGGGAGAGTGGATGTCATAGACACCAGGGCCGATGTGACGAGGGTAAGCAGAGTCAACAAAGACGCCCAGAAGCTTGGCATCAGACTTGCTGTTCTCGATGGACAGAACATCGGCATCAAGGGCAGCAATGGCGTGGAAGAAGTCCTGGAACTCAGAGTAGCAGAAGTGAGAGTGGATCTGAGTGGAGTCCTCGACACCAGTGGTGGACAGGCGGAAAGCCTGGACAGCCCACTTGAGGTAGGCGTCACGCTCCTTGCCAGAGCGGAGAGGGAGACCCTCACGGAGAGCAGGCTCATCGACCTGGATGACGTCAATGCCAGCGGCCTCAAGGTCGACAACCTCGTCACGGAGAGCCAGAGCAAGCTGCTCAGCCTGGACAGACTGGTGAACATCATCACGAGGGAAAGACCATCGCAGGCAGGTGACGGGTCCAGTCAGCATACCCTTCATGGGCTTGCTGGAGACAGAGACGGCGTACTTGGACTCCTTGACAGTCATGGGAGCAGGGCGGGAGATATCACCGACAATGATGGGGGGTCGGACGCATCGAGAGCCATAGCTCTGAACCCAAGCGTGGGTGGTGAAGGCATAACCATCCAGGCGCTCACCGAAGTACTGAACCATGTCATTTCGCTCAGGCTCACCGTGAACGAAGACATCGAGCTCAAGCTCCTCCTGGATCTTGACGTTGTCACGGATCTCCTTCTCAATGAAGGAGTCGTACTCCTGGGCGGTGATCTCGCCCTTGGTCAGCTTGGTTCGTGACAGACGAATCTCCTTGGTCTGGGGGAAAGAACCGATAGTGGTGGTAGGGAAGAGAGGGAGCTTGAGCTTAGCCTGCTGAGAAGAGATACGAGCAGGGAACTCAGACTTTCGGTTGTAGTCGGCAGCGACAATCTTGGACTGGCGCTCCTTGACCTTGGGGTCGTTGGTGCGGGGAGAGGTGGCACGAGCCTGGATGGACTTGGCGTTGGCCTCGAGCTGCTCACGGACGGCAGCAGGGCCATCAGTGACAGCCTTGGCAATGACGGCAACCTCGACGGTCTTCTCAGAGGCGAAAGAGAACCAGTCGGCGATCTCAGCGTCCAGCTTCTTCTCGCTGGCCAGGGTGTGGGGAGTGTGGAGGAGAGAGGAGGAGGTGGCGACAATGACACGGTCCTTGCCGAGCTTCTGGACAGCGCTCTCAACAGTCTCAATGGCGCGCTTCAGGTTGGTCTTCCAGATGTTTCGTCCGTCGACAACACCAGCGGACAGGACGGTCTTGGGGCCAAGAGCACCAATAACGGTCTCAAGCTGCTCAGGGTTGCGGACAAGGTCGATGTGAACAGCGTAGATGTCCTTGGGGACGAGGTCAAGGTTGTGGACGATGTCACCGAAGTAGGTGGTGAAGACGAGCTTGGGGATCTTGTCACCCAGGCTGGCGAACTTCTCATAGGCAGGCTTGAAAGCGGCCTTGGTCTTGGCGGGGAGGTCGAAGACGAGAACAGGCTCATCAATCTGGACAGTCTCGGCACCAGCCTCCTTGAGCTGGACGAGGAGTTGCTCGTAGACGGGCAGAAGCTTCTCGAGCAGGTCAATGGGGTCAACGGACTGGCCACGGTCGGCCTTTCCGAGGTGCAGGAAGCTCACAGGTCCAACAAGGACGGGGCGGGTGACAATACCAGCCTCCTTGGCCTCGTTGAACTCAGCAATAGCCTTGGGGGCAGTAGATAGCTTGAAGGTTTGGTTGTCCTGGAGAGTGGGCTTGACGTAGTGGTAGTTGGAGTCAAACCACTTGACCATCTCCAGAGAGGGGACATCGACGCCTCCCTTCTGGTGGCCACGGCCCATGGCGAAGTACTGGTCAACAGTATCAAGGCCATCCTTGGTGTAGCGCTCAGGAACGGCCTGTTATTTCAGTGTTAGCATTCATCGCTCTTCGACAAGAGATTGGGCAGAAATCTGTAACATACACCGAAGTCCTGGATGTGTGAGAGAACCTGATCGTACAGGGCAAAGTCGTTGCTGGGGATGATGTCGACGCCGGCATCCTTCTGGATCTTCCAGTGAGCAAGACGGAGTCTCTTGGCCTCAGTGAGGAGCTCCTCCTGAGTGATCTTTCCACCCCAGTCTGCAAAGGTGATCAGGTTAGAATATGTTTTATGAGATCGAGCAGAGAAGGAGACTAACAGTTTTCGGTGGCCTTCTTCAGGTCACGGTTGACACCCATACGGGGGAAACCGAGAACTGCGGACTGAACCATCTTTGCGATTGGTTTGGATACGGACTTGACAAATTGGTTTTGATTGAAAGAGTCACTGAGAATGTTAGATGACCTGGTCGGTAGGGTCGGGGTTCAGATTCTCAGAGGTCAGAAGCTTACCAGGTATCAGCTGGACGGTCCTGCCAGAGTCGCAGCGGAAGAAAGGAGAATGAGATGAGTCCTTTACAAAACTATTGCAAGGAAAGGACAAGCTGAGGAGGATGAGGAGAAGGAAGAGGAAAAGGAAGATGAAAAGGACAGCAAGAAAAGCTGGGCAGCGACCTAATAAGTGGTTTGGGGAAAGGCGCCGGGCGGGGGAGGGGTAAGACGAAGCGGTTGGGTTCTGCTTGGGCTCAGGCTCAGTGATCGGGGCTTTTCTTTTTCCAGTGGAGCCTATCACCGTTGACCGGGCTGCTGCGTCCCGACCAATTTCCTGCACAGCTCCAGCTTGCCTGGCCATTGGCACGAGGAGCGAGAACCAGGGGCGTTAACCAAATTGCGCGATTTGCGCCATCGGAGGTGGCTCCCCAATTGATTCTGCTGGCAGAATCTTATTCATTGCTGTGCGTAATGACACGCTTTGCTATGGATCCCTGCCACGCCGTATTATCTGAAATTTCTTAGCGCATGGGCGGGGTGCGAGACTTGAGCTAAGAGCTCCCTACCACCGAATTCGATATGGGGTGCTGCTCCGGCTGGAGGTACTCGTACCACCTCGCGCGAATCCTCCATACTGAGTGCGTTGGTACAGGTACACGCTACTGCTGATTGCTGTTGACACATGCAAAAAAATTGGATTTGATTTGCATTCTTCTGTTGAGAGATGCTCGTACTCGTAAAGTCGCAAACAAGAAGAAAGTGGGGACGATGGCGAGAGACTTGTGGCCAGCATAGCATTTGACAATGGCAGCAGTATTACTCGTGCTCGTGGGCGGACGATAATGATTACATGCAGTTTTTGCCTCCCAATCAGAGGTACATTTGCCTGTTGCTAGCGAGCGAAGTGCAGAAATTTTTGCAGCTCTACCCCATCAAGTCCCTGCAGCACCTCTTGGCCAATGGCATGAACCCTCCATTGTATTATTGCATGTTCTGCAGCGGACCTTGTCTCACTACAACAGTTTGGTCAATATGGTCAATTTGGTCGATAATACCCAATTGCCACGGGGGCTATAAGCAAAGCGTTTTACCACCAAGCATGTACAGGTACATGCATATTGGGCTCTCCAACATGTCTACCTCTGTGAGACGTACCCTCATGTGGCAGGAGTCCCAAAGCAGCAGATTGCAGATGTTTTTTATGCTCTTACAGGGAGGTAAGCAATAAGAAGTACCTCTTGACCAGGTGTCTACCAGGCAGATACTTGACTGTTCAGTAATGGTGGTGGTGGGCATCTATGAGAGCTAGCTCAGCCTGCAAAGACCCCCATTGAAATTCGGCCAAGGACAAGTAAGGGTCTTCCCAGATAACACTAGCACTTGGAAGAAAAAAAAAAAATGATGAGCTCCATTAGATCCGATCTCGCAGCTATTGGGCTAGCGAAAGGAAAAAAAGAAGCCTATGGAATAATTCCTGCTGGCGATCTTCTTCATCTTGCGGCGAGTAATAGCAATGTAGAACTCTCCGCAGAACTCTCCGTAGAGCAAGAATTAGTACCCCTAAATGCTGCCCATGGATAATACAAGTAAGAATCTCTTGCATAATAAGCAGTAGCGAATCCCACTGAATCCCCTGCTTTGGCGTGGCCCGTCAGCGTCAGGCCCCCAGATTAGATTCCCCAGCTGCCAGATCTGATGCCCACCTCGACTGTGTCGTTTCAGCCCAATCGTATTTCAGTGGCACGTTCAAAGGCACCCCAACTAAATATACGCTGCAAATATGGCAATATTAGAGCCTCTAGATAAAGCTCCCATATAAGCAAACTTCCAAAGCCTCCAGTGCATGATTCCAGTCTACTATCCGAGTAGTGCTGTCAATGACGATGGTGTCATTCTGTGGGTGCATCACTCTGTGAACCTGGTAGTTGGTGCCATGAGAATCCTAGCATCCTATGCCTGCATGACGGCCTTTTCATGCCTGGCTTAGCCCTTGACCCTGTAGGATGCTGATGCTGATGTGTGTAAATTTGGGCATCTGGAACCACCGTTGGTGTGCCCAATCCCTTGCGCCTACCGATGGTACAACCTGCTTATAATCACAAGTACTCAGTACTTTATTAAGACTCGCCACAATAGAAGGGCTGGAAGGGGCGTTGGTCTAATCATCTACGTTGGCGATGCTATTCTATTCTCTGGAACCATCTCCCTTGCGCCGCCTCCCAGCTCTGGCCGTGATATGGGTGGGTACAGCAATTAGGTACCATGCCGACTTCATTGGGCGCTTCACCGAGCAGGAGTCTCAGAATCGAGTCAAGAAGAAGCCTGCCACCCTTAACGCTAAACAGCGAGCAGCCGTTCATGAGCAGTTGAAGGAGGGTCAATTCTTTAAACCGGACTATGTCGACAACACCAAGATCATAATCACCGGCAACCTGCGTAAATGGAAGATGTATAACACCTCCCCTTCCTTCTTTTCTCTCCTCTCTCTTCCTTTATTATCTTCAACCACAAGCACTTCGCTAATCTATCTAGATACTGTAAAGCCACCGAGCTAAGCCATTGGAAGCAGGCGATTGAGAAGGCCGGCTGAGCAATGGCAATTGAGAGTAGTATATGCTATTGCGCTTTACTCGAGACTCGCCCTTTATATCAAACTGGGCCTACCTGCTTTGGGCAGTCTCAAGCTAAAATCACCCATTATCTTCGATGCATTTATTGCTAAGCATCAAGGGGGGAAAGCTTTTGGCGATTGAATAGTAGACGCCCAGGTATTCACGATTGTAGCATGTGTCGAGCTGTTTAACTGAGCACGAGCTTATGACGTGACGTGGTTTGCCTCGATGTCCGAGACCACCGTTTGCCGCCGCGGCCTGCTTTCGGCGTATGCCCGGGCCAAGCTCGCGAGCCGGCATTTAGCCGGAGCTACTCATGATTCCCAGCCAATCGGCGTGCAGTTTATCACCGAGCCGACCTTTGACAAATCCCAGAAACCGAAAACCCCACGTCCTTAAAAACTGCTCTTCAGCAACCCCAATTTCTTGCCCAGCTGGAAATTTCCGCCCCCATGTAAACTATCCATCAGCACCACAGCCATGGCTAGTATTGCATCGTCAGCATTGAGGTCGGCGAGCCGCCTGGGCTCCAGCACCACGGTTGCTGCGGCCTCGCTGCGAGGAATTCAGCGTGCTGCCCTGGTGGCGGCTACGAGGAGGAGTGGGAGGCGAGGATACGTGACTGAGTCCAAGAGAGATAATGCGCGGGTCGAGACAGCTATCAAGCTGGATAGGAAGGACTTTGCAGATATTGCTCCTGCGCACTTGGACGTTTCCTCGCCTAACATGAAGGTTAGCCCGATGGCTGGTACGTCGTCCCCGGTTACCTCTTGTTGCGAAAATTCGAAATGAAGAGCCACAAAAAGGCACAGAGGCTAATGCGCATCTGCAGAGGTCCTCAAGACCGCGGCCGTGATGGAGGAGGGCCAGAGGCCCATCTACCTCGATATGCAGGCTACCACACCTGTCGATCCCCGTGTCCTTGATGCGATGCTGCCGTTTTACGTCGGCGAGTTTGGTAACCCTCACTCAAGAACGCACGCTTATGGCTGGGAGAGCGAAAAAGCTGTCGAGGAAGCCCGAGAGCATATTGCGAGTCTGATTGGCGCTGATCCGAAGGAGATCATCTTCACCAGCGGCGCCACGGAGAGTAACAACATGAGCATCAAGGGCGTTGCTAGATTCTTTGGCCGATCCGGCAAGAAGAAGCACATTATCACCACACAGACTGAGCACAAGTGCGTGTTGGACAGCTGCAGGCATTTGCAAGATGAAGGCTTCGAAATCACCTATCTGCCTGTTCAGAGCAATGGCTTGGTCAGCATGGCGGATCTCAAAGCTGCTATCCGGCCTGAGACGGCCCTGGTCAGCATCATGACTGTAAACAACGAGATTGGAGTTATTCAGCCCGTTGAAGAAATTGGCAAGCTCTGCCGTGAGAACAAGGTCTTTTTCCATACAGATGCTGCTCAAGCTGTTGGAAAGATCCCCATTGACGTCAACGCCATGAACATTGACCTCATGTCCATCTCATCACACAAAATCTATGGTCCCAAGGGCATTGGCGCATGCTATGTCCGGAGACGGCCGAGGGTTCGGCTCGACCCCATCATCACTGGTGGTGGGCAGGAGCGTGGCCTTCGAAGCGGTACCTTGGCACCACCATTGGTTGTTGGCTTTGGCGAGGCCTGCCGTGTTGCCAAGGAAGAGATGGCAGTATGTTATCACATTTCCCTTTCTTTCTTTTTCCCTTTCTCCTTTTACTTTTCATTTTCCCGACCCAAATCCCCCCCCGCGTTTATATGATGATCTGCTTATACATGCATGGCTTTCTGAATGGCCCGTGACAAGGCCCTTCGTGTTGAGTGTAGCAACCTGTCTGATTCTTGCGCTTTCTTTCACTGCCTATATATTGGACACAATCAGTCTCATCACCATAGATTGACAATGGCTAACGAGAATCTTTGTATAGTATGACTCGAAGAGGATCAAGTACCTATCAGACCGGCTGCTAGGCGGACTGCTAGCTATGGAGCACACATCTCAGAATGGTGATTCCAAAGCATTCTATCCTGGCTGTGTCAATGTTTCATTTGCCTACGTTGAGGGCGAATCCCTACTGATGGCCCTCAAGGATATTGCTCTGTCCTCGGGCAGTGCGTGTACTTCGGCCTCGCTTGAACCTAGCTATGTGCTCCGAGCGCTTGGAAACAGCGACGAGAATGCACACAGCAGCATCCGGTTCGGTATTGGCCGCTTTACCACAGAGGAAGAGATTGATTACGTGTTGAAAGCAGTACGGGAGCGTGTTACATTCTTGCGCGAGCTTAGCCCCTTGTGGGAACTTGTGCAGGAGGGCATTGACCTGAACACGATCCAGTGGAGCCAACATTAACTTGGCTCAAGACTGAAATATATTTATTTGATGGTTTGGGATGGGAAGATTTAACAACTGGGTCTGGATATTGGCGTAATCAGAAAGGAGCTGGCTTTAGGCGCCAGATTTCACGCCGGCACAGGCCATTGTAACAGCACATTGTAGTATAAGATACCTGATTCTCACTCGTTGATGAGCATGAAATAATGACAATTCTGTTAAACGATATTAAAAATTCCATTTCCTGGTGCTAATGCCGTGATCACTGCAGACTACAGAAGCGTGTAGCACACTGGTGTTTCGACCTGATATTCGAGATGTTTCCATGGCACTATCTCGATCTACTGTATGCTGTCCTTGATGCTCTGCTCCAGCTGTCCAACCGACGCCAGCTACGTGTCCCAAACCGGCAATGGAGCTGTTTCACCCGCTTTGGGGCAGCCAATGTGGCAGCGCACTGTCGTTGACGATGTCATGACGTCAGTGCGCCACCACAGCGTGTAAGTGCCTGCCAAGAGGCTTCGCAAGCTCGACAAAACAGCGGTCGCAATGACATCAGCGGTTTGCGTCAGAAATGCTCTGGTGAATCAGTTGGAAGCTGTGATCGTCATCACGATCGTGATTGCGGTTTCCCTGTTCGATGAAGGATTTGCGCGTTTGACAGCTATTATAAAGGCCCGAGCGGCCCTCGTTTCTCTCTTTCATTTCTATCACCAAGCAAACAATACCAATCAACCAAAAATCTCAACTATCTATCATACTTCTATTCATTCACTTCTTTTCATTCACACATCAACCGCAATCATGTCTGACAACTCCAACAACAAGCCCTCCACCCTCCAGTCCTACGTCGACTCTGCCACTGGTGCCGTCCAGAGCGCATTCGGCAACTTGACGGGCAACACAGGCGACCAGGCCAAGGGTGAAGTTCGCAAGGACAAGGCTGACGCTGAATACGACGCCTCTCAAGCAGCAGTCAAGCTCCCCGGCGGCACTATCTCCAGCACAGGTGCCTTTGCCAAGGATGATTCCAACAGAACTGAGGGTTCATGGAACCAGACCGTGGGTGCTGCTAAGGAGACGCTTGGAGGTCTCGTTGGCAATGAGGTATGTTGACTTTATGTAACACTACTGTCTCTGAGCTATAGCTAACACCAGCGATGTAGTCACTAAAGCAGTCTGGACGTCAACAAAACCTCGAGGGCCAACAGCAAGAGGCAAAGGGCCAGCTGCACGACTACGGCCATGGCATGGGAGACCGTGTCCAGGGAACTGTTGGCGGCGCTGTCGCTGGTCTCACTGGAGACAAGGAAGGCGAGGCACACTACGAGCAGTTGCACGATAAGGGCAAGACGCAGCAGCGTGGTGCCGAGCACGACATTCAGAAGCAGGCAGAGGCCAACTACTAGAGTGAACACAAAGATGATGTTGGTGAAGGGAAGGAATACCTAGAAACGATGAAAGATACCCTGGCAGTGTTACGATTATCAAATTGTTATGAATAGTTTTTCGTCTATTGTTAATTGATTGCTAATTAACTCGATTTCTTCAATGTGTTAGTCAGTATGAAAGAGTGAATTCACAATGGTAAGATATATGCGTGCCGCTCTAGGTAATGGCTAATGTCGTAGTTGTATGGATCATGATTGCATCTGGAAGCGATTTTATATCATCCCCTTTTGTGTTATATTTGGTGGACTCCTGCTTTGTTGGGCCCAGTTCCTGGTCAAGATTGTCAGTCACGCTTGCGAACCAACCAAGTCAACAAACATGTCAAAATGGAGATGGTTAGCCCAAGGCAGAAAGGCAAGCCCAACCATGTCCCAAGACCGATATCAAAGAGCGGACCAATAATCAGCTCGCATAATAATATTCCCAAGACCTCTCCAGCAGCAATTACTCCAAAGACGGAACCAATCTTATGTTCGCTCATAAGAGCCACGAGCAGCGTGCGACACAAAGTCGGCACACCAGATCCAAGGCCAGAGAATACAACGCCGATGATGACAAGGCTGGCTTTGTTGACCATTGTCAGGAACAGAGAGCCAAGAACGAATAAAATGACACTGGCGCGGGCGAGGATGCGATCTCGTTGGAAAGCAGAAGCTGAAATTCTCTTATACAGAGCGGAGGATATTAAGGGGAGGATGATAAGCAATGTGATGAGAGTGACGGCGGCGTTGAGAGAGAGTAGGAGTGCGGCTTGTGAAAGGGGCCAGTCGAATTGGATGGGCATGAGGCGCATGATGATGCCGTACTGCGTTGAGACGGCTGGCATGGTGAGGATGGCACCTGGAAGGAGGAACACGGCTGGACGACAGGAAAGGGCCTTGAAAATGGATTTAGTAGATGCCATTGGTGTTTCAGGGGCAATATCGCCGTCGTTGTATTCGTGGTTATTGCAGATGATGGGAGTGTCTTCTCCGATTTGAACAGGGTGCTCACGGTGGTGGAGTGTTTCTGGAATGAGCGTAATAAGGATTATGCCACCAATAGCGACAAGGCCGAGCGAGATGCAGAGAGGGTGCCATATGGAGATTTCTGTGAGGCGGCCAGCGACAAGGGGGCCCAAGAGTTCTGCAGAGAGAACAGCGGCAACTACCCATTGGAAGCACGTTGCTCTAGATTAGCAAAAGAGGAGGGGTTAGCGAATGCATGAATGGGACAGGAGAGTGGCAAGAATGTTTGAGATACCGTCTTGACTCGGAGATTACGTCTGAGATACTGGTGAAGACCATGGCTTCTGCGACTCCTTGTCCTCCACCGATGAGCGTGATAGCGCCGGAGCCCCATATGGCTCGCAGGGGAATATATCGCCACCACCAGCAGATGAGTAGGAAGTAACTCTCGGAGAGGAACAAGCTTAACAAGCTCAGAGCTAGGAT
Source organism: Trichoderma hamatum GD12 (assembly GCA_000331835.2). Lineage (NCBI taxonomy): Eukaryota > Fungi > Ascomycota > Sordariomycetes > Hypocreales > Hypocreaceae > Trichoderma > Trichoderma hamatum. Next base: position 323,822 of record KQ479114.1, read on the forward strand.
GGGCACACGACCAACTCTGTCTGCTAGCATACCGAGCGGGAGAGATACCAGAGCTCCTATTCACCAGCGTTAACGTTATACATGGAAAGGAAATGGTGAGAATGCTATGGGAGCACAGTGTACCAGCAAGTGTGCCAGAGACGGCTCCTCCAATCTCAACAATGTTCAGCTCTCGCTGTACGGCTTTATTGTGGCATTGAGACTCTGGTAGGAGATCGTCCAAGGTGAGGCCCAGGTGGTGCTTGCAGATGATATCCTGCAGTAACTTTGTGGATGGGTAGTTGCCTATCGAGAGACCGAGGCTGATGATGAATAGGTTGACTACTAGGAGAGGGATGAGCCATTGTACGGGCACGGTTGGACGGCGTAATGTTAGAGTCATGTTTTTTTTTTTTTTTTTT